>JADRCD010211698.1:23173-42862 GCA_019843815.1 Montemys delectorum | reverse complement strand
CAATCTTATTTTCAAACATGCTTCTGACCAATTTTATTATCTTTTCACTACATTACCTTAAGAAAAATCATAGATTGCTACAAATCTCAAAATGAAACTTCTTCTTCATGGAAATGTATTGATGGTTAAAAAAAAAAAGCAAGTGTAATCAGAATAACATGGAACCAGAAAAATAAAAGAAGTCACATCAAAAAACTCACTCAGCAAGCAGGAAGGAAAATGTACTGGGTAAAGTTCTTGACACACAAACAGTAGGAACATGAGTTTGGTTTCTCAGCAGGCACATAAAAAGTTGTCTATAAACCTAGCACTGGGAAGGCAGAGAAAAGAAAATCCCTGTAGCTTGTTGGCCAACCAGTCAAACAGAATAGGTCAGCTATGGGTTCAATGAGGAGAGACTTAGAGGATAATACCAGATATAGACCTCTCGTGTCTGCACACACATGCATACACACACACACACACACACACACACACACACAGAAAGAGACTGCCTGACCCGCCACCCCCCCAGTGTAAAAAGTTTAAAGACATCAAGAAATTTTGTAGAATTGTTTTAGCTAGGACAAAAGAAACAATTAAAAACTTGGTAACCCCTGGTAATTTCCATTTTGTTCGAGTCAGAAGATTTTACCACATTAAATGGCATTTGAAGACTTGAGTCCAACACTCCTACAGTATCTTTTGAAATCTAGAAACCAAAATAAATGAGATTTTCTCATGGGTTTCTACTACAAAGAACACACATTAGTTTTCAAACAAACACACATATTGTAATTTCTTTTCTTTAAGGCTTCACTTTAAGCCAATGGATTGGCTAAACACACACACACACACACACACACACACACACACACAAAGGAGGGGGCTTGGGGGAGAAGAAGTTTTATGCTGAATGTAGGAAAGCCTCCGAGGAAGAAAATGGAAAGAGGTATGGACAAAGGGAAAGGAAGAAAATCTAAGAGGTGCTGGACAGGACCAGTCAGAAAGAAAGGCAAGCAGGAAAGGACAGTAAACTCGAGAGCAAGAAAAGATGAGGGGAGGGGTGGAAGAATCAGGTGGGAAAGGAGGGGGCTAAAATACAAACGGGTGTCTGAGGGAGACAGGAGGGACTGAAGCCCCTCGACACACGGTAGAACGGGCAGCTGGCCGGAGATGCTAATTCAGCGCTTTAACAAATCAATGCCACTTGAAAAGTACAATGAGAGCCCTCACTGGGTAGATGTCAAGGGACTGAGAAAATGCATTCTCAAGTATTTCACATTAAGAGGGAATAATGTGTTAATTTATAACTCTTCACCCTATACACTCGGATTATCTATCTGTGTCAGCGATTTGACTTCTTAAATTTATCAAAAACACACGCAAAGGGAGGCCGACTCTGCTTTCACCATTGGGAAAGGGAGGGTTAGGAAAGGCCTGTTCTGGGTACACCACTCTTCCTCCCCCCATCCCCCTCTTTTTGGCTCAAGTCTTGGTGAGGATTGCAGGGAAGAGTGGGCTCCTGAAGGAAGATCAGGGGAGGAGGGAGGAGTGGGGAGGGGAGGAGGGGAAGAAACCCGTGGTCCAGTTACTAAAGCAACCAAGGAAAAGGCTCTCCCAGTCAGTGGTTGATTGCATTAGGTGCCATCCGTCAAAAGTGACACAGAAGAGGAGAATAACTTGAATCAGCAACCTGAACTGCCATCATCAGAATTTACTTTAGGGAAACTTCCTTAAGTCGCTCAGCACACCCAGAGGAAGAGAAGCTGCTGACAAAAGAGACCGTAATTAAACAGAATTCCATAGACGGAGCCTATCAGAAAGGATGTGAAGGGAGGACCAACCTCATCCTATTTGGTTAGTTTTGAAACAGGGAGGAGAGAATCTACCTAGCAGAGACTTTTATTTCTTAAGGAGAATTTGCTCGATGAAGCACTGAATTCCTGAGATGGTTTCCTATACTATAAATACATATACTGTAACTTGCAGTACGACGATATCAGCTTCTGTCCTGACACACAGAAAAACGGTCAGTAATTTATGCTGCCCAAATCCACGAGTTCTGTGACTTACCTTCTCAAGGTATAATAAGCATTGTCAATATGCAAAGGTAAGTCTGTTTACAATTTTAAAATAAATGGAAAAGGGTACACTTCATGAAAGTGTTTTAAGATCTTGTCTTGACAGATAGGAAGGCAAAACTGTCTCTACATATTTTCGCAAAGTTGCCACATTGTAACTGCTTTGACTTTTAAGATTTCAAGGCATACATACACACACACACACACACACACACACACACACTACACACAGCAGTGTTTGAAGCTACAGGAGTATTTTTATTTGCTATTGTACAACTGCAACAGAAGCAGACTTTCTTTTATTTTGAGGAATTCATATGCAAATGAATGCTGACAAATGGAAATTAGATGCTATACTTGATGGACAACCTTCAACGTTCACTTGAAAAAGGCTAAAGCAGCTCACTCCTTGAAGCTGCACTCTTTTCCCTTCCACCACTGCGCACAAAAAGGAAGTGAAGGACAATGATGGACCTTCCTCCAAATTGTAATGGCTAAGTATCATCTTACAGAGATGCCCAGAAAACAAACTTTCTTTCAAGTTTTGCATCTTTCCTGTGACAGTATTGCATAGTTATTTTAAATGAACACTGATTAGAAAATCAAGCAGAACACAAAGCCAGAAATTTTATACCTGCAGTGAGGCAAACTATACCAAATAATATGGTTGCTTAATTATTTTTTATTTATTTCAAAGGTGGTAAGTAATGATAAACTTCCTGAATCAAGACCAGAGAATGTACTATGTTTCTTTTTTAACAAAAATCTTAGGAAATTCACTACTCTAGACAGCGCATATGCAGTATGGAAGTATCACATACATGTGTGCATGTGTGTGTCTCCTGTGTGTGCACTGTGTGTGTGTGTGCATGTGTGCACGCACAAACGTGTGCTTTTCTAGAGCTACTGTTTCGATCCATGAACCAAGATTAGCCAATCCCCAGGATTTTTTTTTTTTTTTGCATCAATTACCATTCCTGTCTGTCCTTCCAAGCTACTACCAATTCTTATCATTATGGTACCATAATCCCCTTCGCTTCTTCCCCTCCCCCACCACATTCACCTAAGGGGTTAAAAGACTTCAGTACATTTGTGACTTGTCAGTGACATATAATACCCAGGTCCTTCATGCAATCAACTTTTACTTGACATGTATTTGCTCATCACAGGACCCACATTACTACTGGGAAAATGAAGAAAAACCTAAATTAACACTTGACATTCAATATGGTCAAGTCCTTAATTGGCTGGGCTTCCTGAGAAAGCAATTTTCTATTCCCCAAACTGTGCGCGTGTCATGTGTGGAGTGCAGCTCTTGGCCATCACTGCTGTCCCTCGCTCCCTCTAATGAGAGCAGATGAATTAGTGCTACGTGACACGATTTGAACAGGGCTGCCTCCTCTTCCCCTCCCCCCAATCTTTCTCTTACACCAGTGACAGCTGTGTGGCAAGAGGAAGAAAGAGAAATAAAATAGCAAAAATAAATTTTTTTTTGGTAAAAGATGATCATTTTTTAAAATGAACTTTAAATGTCTTGTCGAATCTGAAACTAACAGGGTCATTTAATTGTGGAGGTGGGGAATGGACTGTTACAAAGATCAGGGGAATTATCTGGATATGGTTGATTTGGGTTGTATTAAGCATGTTTTTTCCATTCCAGACTAGTTGCAGTATTAGATTGAACGAGTCTAATTAAAATGGAATTTACATCCACTTAAAATGGTTTTTTAAAGGTCTGGAGAATGGGTCAACTAGAAAAAAAATGAAGTAACTATAAATGTAAGATAAGTATACATACATACATACGTGTGTGTGTGTATCTTCCTTCAACATTCCAGTCACAATGAACATACAATACAAACTCTACCGCTGTGCCTTGTTTTCAAGTATTATTCAGTGTCTGAATTCAGTGCTAGCCATTCTATTTGAGAAATTTTGGCTTCATGCCCTTTATCGTTGAGTTGCTGCAACAAAAGTTATTTAACCACTGATTTTGTTCCATCATTTTGGAGAGGGAATACATTCTCTTCTAGTGATACATGTCTACCTCTGTAAGAAACATGAGATTGGCTGAATGGGAAGAAAGTCTGAGAATCCATTCTGTTCAAGATTCAGAAGGTTAACTTAAGGGATGTCCCAAGTCTTCACTTCATTATTTTGACACCAAAGAAGTAACTTTAAATGTCTACATGACTTGCCCAATGTGATGTGAACAGATGGAATGGGAGCTGACCTGGCTAATCAAACATTTGAGAAAATAATCCATCTCAAATATAGATGCATATGTGAGGTGCCATGGGCACCTCAGCACTTTAGAACTTTACTCGCTTTTAGACAAGAGCCGAGGTAAAGATGTCGTCTGCAGATAGAAATTATTTCAGAAGATACAAACCACAATGTCAGTTACAGCACACAAACCAAAGCTGTTTCATCTGTGGCCCCTCCTATGTAGACTGATAATGAAATTCCTTTTAAATTCTGGTTATCATTTAAGCAGCATTTTAGAGAGCACACTGCAAAATTCAGCAAAATGAAAAGATAGATGAAGCTGGACAGTGGTGATGCCCGCCTTTAATCCTAGCATTTGGGAGGCAGAGGCAGAAGGATTTCTGATTTTGAGGCCAGCCTGGTCTACAGAGTGAGTTCCAGAACAGCCAGGGCTATACAGAGAAACCCTGTCTCGAAAAAAAACCAAAAAAACAAAGAAAAGAAGAGATAGATCACACTTACTTATTATATACTATGTATAACATAAAAAATCTAATATTGAAAATGTAATTCTCCATTTGATATTTGTGAAGAATGATATAAAAATATAACACTTCTTAAAAATTTTCCCGTTACAACAAGCAAAGCCTGGAAGATAGAGTGTACTAGAAGACAAGCTACAAGTAAGTTTTTTTTTAAAAAAATTGAATTTTCAAACTTGCTGAAACATCAGAATTTTAAGACAAAAAGAAAACTTTAAGAAATGAGAATAGCCCGGCAGTGGTGGCGCACGCCTTTAATCCCAGCGCTTGGGAGACAGAGACAGGCAGATTTCTGAGTTCAAGGCCAGCCTGGTCTACAGAGTGAGTTCCAGGACAGCCAGGGCCACACAGAGAAATCCTGTCTCGAAAAATCAAAAAAAAAAAAAAAAAAAAGAAATGAGAATAAATTAAAAGTATTTTCACAAAAGCAAAACAACACACTAGATAAATGCTCTGCATAAATTATCCATCCTGTGGCCAAAGCACTGGTATTTTAATATTATTAAGATTCCTTGAAAAATGCACCTGAGACAGCTTGTGAATGGGCATTCATTCTATCAGGTGTTTAAAAGAACTAAATAAGGTAGTTTAGTATTCTGAGAAAGCCACACAGTCTAATACATCCAGTTAACTGCTACAGTAGCATTATCATCCCTCAGCAACAAATGGCAGTACATCCTGCCAATAGCTTTAGGGTGACCTTTGCAATGCTGACTACTCCGTCAAGTTCCATCTCTGAGATGCAAGGCATAGACAGGAACAGTCTATTAACTGAGGTAGGAATGGAAAAACAGGAGGGTCCAAAGTGACTCTGCTTCTACCACTCAGAAAAGAAGGCCCTCCATCCCCTGAGAAGAGGGGCACACCATGGCTAAGGCTGAGCAGTCCCTGGGCTTCCTCTTATCATTAGCCTTTTATAGTGGGAAACATCAACCCAATATTAACAACATAACATGTTCTTGTTCTTTTCCACCCCAGCCACACTTCTGTGAAATCCCAACAGGGGTGGGGTGGGAGAGGCTGAGGAGTGGGGTGGAGAGTGAATTTCAAAGACATGAGTTCTAGGATCAAGGGGTGAAGAAAAAGCTGTTGATACTGTCAGAAGTTTAAACCAATTATGACCTATTTTCATGCATGGGTAGTGTCCAACCACAACAGGATCTGTCTACAGAATTCAAGAGGGCAGTGACAATGGGTCAGGACTAAGGACTCCGTAAGGAACTGAGAAGTTTCAAGTGTCACCTGGTGATAATCAGCCATGAAAAGACATGTTTTGAGGCAAAAAAAAAAAAAAAAAAAAAAAAAAAAAAGTTAACTGTGACTATGGCAAAGTGACATGCTTAAACTTGATATTCTCTTAGGGATGTGCAGGCTTTGAAGCTCATAATAAACCTGAAATGGTTCTGTGGAATGTTAAGTCTTAATGTAGAAGGTTGGTGCCACTGTCATGCCTACACAGAAATATGTCAACTTGGAAGTAGCTGCATTAACAGCCCCAGGGCATGCAGAACAGAAAGTGTGCCCTTTGATTGTATATGCATTTTATGGAGAATTCCACTTTGAACTGTAAGAAAAAGCTGCAGCATACCCCCGCCTAGTTAACACACCTAAATATGACACTATACCTTTCTCAAAAGACATAAACACACCAGAGAGAGAAAGGATGGCTTTAAACACCGTGCCATAAGTAGTGACAAAATTATTTATCAAACATTTAACACAAATTTTATTTTATAAAATCCAGTAATATCAAAAGGGGTGTGTCACCTTCCAATTGTTCCCTTTACTATTCTAGTTTTAAAGTTCTTCCCTCCCCTTGTATTAAAATAGCTTCTCTAATTCCCAGGTGAAGGTTTCTGAAAGTGCTAGTCACAGCTGTGTTGATATGAACTTGTAGAGCATAGCATCCCACCCACTTTCCAACACACTGACAGATGCTGCACTATAAGCTGCATCTACTCTTGGTGTGAGACATGTGACTGGCTAGAAGACTGGTAAATGTTAATATCTGGTCTCTGCTCCAATCCATGCCTTTTTCTACAGTTTTGGAAGCCACTTAAGAGCTTGCAGTGTTTCCTACAGAGAAGGTTCCCTTCTGAAAGGTTTTTGACTCTGACAAGACACAGAGATCAACAAGACCCAGGGCAGAACCCTAGGCACACCTTGGTCCCATTTGCAGATCATCTTAACGAGATGCTCTTGTTTCTTGTTCCCACGAAAATCAATAACAGGATGACCTTCAATTTGAAATCCAAACCAATTAATTACCTGTTCTGTTGGAAATGTTGATATCTGATTTGCCTGGAGAATTTCAATTATGAGTAGCTTATTTCTTTTAAAGAGACCCTTCAAAAAATACAGACTGCCATTGAAAGCCTCAGCTTATACAATATAAATGATGTTTTCTTGAAGCAGGGATATACTATTGGCCTTGTACGAATTAGTATGGGGAAGTTTTCCCCTTGTGGTCCATCTCCTCCTCATGACATCATAATCAATGGGACTGGTAAATTATAGCAATTCCACAAAGATTCAGGGCCAAGATTTCACTGCTGAAGGTGAGGTGAAAAGCTCTTTATACTTGAATTCAGATTTTCATCTGTATCAATTACTGACATAAATCATGGGATTCTTTTTGGAATTTAGGAATTTTATATTCTCTGTAACTCTAAAATTTTTATATCCCTACTTATATCTAAATGCTTCATTCTGTCCACAAATTTGATTTTTCTTTGAATAGGTTCATAAGGAAAAGGCTATCCATCAAAAATAAATAAAAGCAGAAATATATTTACTAAACTTACTCATTTTAATTGCAGGGGGAAAAATGAACTCAATTCATCCCAGTGGGGAATTCCCACAATGAATGATCACACGCAATGAAACTATTATCTTCATCCATTAAAATATTATCTAAACCAGAGGTTTCTATCTGGCAGCCAGTGGCTGAATGTGGCCTGCAGATGAGTTTTGTTTGGACCACACAGTTTTTTAAATATTTGAGTATGTTGCCAAAATTTCAAAAATCATGAGATTTCATATAAAAATTGTGTTTCTGGCTTCTCATTAAAAAAAAAAAAAAAAGGTGATCTGGCAACCAGGAGGACTACAGTCTCACCTGGCAACAATTCTCTGGACCCTACAACTGCCACCTCAGTGGTTAAAGGGATGAGCTTTCTGGTCTACCACAGACCCCACGGACTCCACCAGACCATTCTACTAGCTTAATATTCATCACCTCCACATGGGCATTCTAGGTAACTGTTGCCCTTTAAACTTTCATAACTATTCCAGAAAAGCTTGTAGAATTGTTGCCAAAAAAAAAAAAAAAAAAAAAGGAAAAGAAAGAAAAAAAGAAAAGAAACAAGTTCTCTAAAAACAGATATTTAAATATATTTCATGAATTTATATAATGGATGTGAACTTTACTTCCAAATATAGCTATTCCAGTTATAAGTAACTATGAGGCAAAGAAAACTCATTTTCATAACTTAAAACAAAATCAAAGTAGTAAATTTCAAATATCTAACCTGTACTTATATAGTGATACATCAGACTTTTACATGGGTTTCCAATGAACTCGTCTTCCTTGCAGCCTAGAAAGGATGCTCATACAAACTGCTACTCGGCTCTACATGCATCCTGATCCTTCACTTTTCTACTTCCTGGCTAGAGGTATCATGTATACCTAAGTGAAAATGGACCCTAATATGAAAACAGTATGCATCTTTAAGGCACATTAAAAAAAGTCAACATTTAAGATGCACAAATACCATAACAAATACTAATCTTAAGTGGTCCCATTTGTGTGGCAACATCTGACAACACACTTAGATAGTCATCACTGAGGATTCAAAAAGTCATGACATATTTTAAAGTGGCTAGTACTTAAAGCAAATTTCTATGACAAAGTCACCATGCAATTCTATCCTTTGGCTTTTTTATTTAACTGAAAGCAAGTGCAAATATTTATTTACATTTCATAACTTCCAATGAACCCTAACATCTCATCATTTAAACCTATCAGTGAATTTTATAAACAAATTTAAATGCTCTACTTATCATTTTATCCAATCATATTAAAAACAGGTTATCTCTAATTAATTAATGTAGCCTAGAAAAACTTATATCTCCACACAGACTTTCTTGAGTATACTACAACTGGTCATATATCACAGTATCAGAGTATCAAGGCATAGACCACCTATAGCATACTGGCTTATAATCATGCCACACACCTGAAAGAGTGTTTAAATGAGATGTTTCCTCTGTGAGAAAGGTTTTTCTTTCAATTGTCATTAAAGAAAGGAAACCTTGAACATACACAATCAGACTTTGATCCCAAAATTTTCTTGACTCTGAATAACTCCTACAGATTGAAACAGTTGACAAAATTATAAAGATCATACTGAATTCCTTAACTCCTAGTGAATAGGAAAATAGAAAATATGCTAAGTCTGGGCACCATGAATGCAGTTTTAGTTGATACCCAAATGGCAATGATGCATTCCTTATGGGAAACATTCGTCCTAATTTCTATTATGTTTGAAATTTAAGCAATTAGAAACAGACACCTGGAACTCACTTATTAATTTATCTCTTCCCTCCCCTTTTACACTTCTTTTGACATCATTTCTGAAGATGCTCTTAAATTGATGCTCTTATATAAAGGGCCTTGGACCAGTGTTCACCATTTTCTTCTTTAAAACACCTTGCTAGAGTGTAGGACTGACCCTGTTTCACTTTTTAAGTCTATAGTTTCATTTTATAAGTATATTCCTTTAATAGTGTTTAACAATAGAAAATTAAAATAATAGTTCTTGGAAAACATGTTCTTTCTATACCATTCAAAAATAGCTTTATAAAGAAAAGACAAAAAAAAGGAAAATCCTCCTTGATGCCCAAAGTCTTTAGGTACCCTTAATAACCCTTCACGTCACAATACATCATAACTGCACATACAATGTCCCAATCTTGATGGATTTTTATAATGTACTGTTTTAAAAGATGATTAATATAAACACAGACTAATGAATGTTTAATTTTATTTAATCTTTCTTTATGGAGAGAAAATTACTGCTATCCTTTAACTTCTCCTTTCCCCCTACTAGTCACTAATTCCTACAAAATGGTGTCCCAGTGCAGGCTCCAGTTAGGGTACTAGGGACATTCTGCAGAGCAGGCAGGCATAGGAGCAGCAGGTTATCAGAATCTTCAGAGGCCAGGAGCTGTTGCTTTATTAAGAAATTGTATAGAGTAGCTATTTACCCAAAGTCGTGCAGCCAACTTCTTGCTTTCAACAAAAGAGTGTTTTTAATATAATGAACATCCAGGCTTCTCTGGCCATGAGAGAACCTGGAATATATTATACATGCGTGAATGTGGCTGGGATGTAGGATATGGGATGTGCTTCCTATCAACAGATTAACACTTCATTTCTATTACTCTAATCTCACCACAGGCTGTGAACACTTTCTTTTTCTTATTTGAACAACAATAGTGCATGAAAAACCAAGCTGACAGGCAGGCTGGGTTCATTAAATGCACAAGGCCTTTATTCCCATAACACATCTCACCTGTATGAAGTCAGGGTTCTGGTTTCCAGGCTGCTACTGAAACAAGCCCTCCCAGATGTTGGACTTCTGACAGTCCCTATCCTCCTTTTTGCATAACGTACAATAAAGATCACAAATAAAGCAAAAATGAGAAATCTCTTCTCTGTCATATACTGTTTAACACATGAAAGCACTAGAAACATATTTTAAGATTCACTCCCTCCCATGATTCCTTGCCAAAGGTCTTCAGGAGAACAAGGAGGGATAGCTGTTAAAGGAAAAGACAAGACACCACAGGTGTGAGCTCACATCTCAATGCAGTGTCTCTTTCTTAGTTTAATTTTTACTTGGAATTTGAAACTTAAAAACATGACAGTTGCTTCTAGAAATCTGCAGTTCTGTGGTTGGTGAAAATGGCAATTCATAAAGCAAGAAACAATGACACCAGTTCTCAATCAATGACACCTAGCTTCATTAGAAAAGCTAGGCTCCTTTCTCTGAGGGAAGGCTCTATGCTCACCCACAGCACAGGAGGGAGAGGGCATGCTTAAGAACACAAAGTTATATGATCTAAGGCACAGACCTATCTGTAGGGTCGGGATGCTTGCTTGTGGTCCTTCTGTATGCAAACTCATATACTCCTTGCATTTGAGGAAGCTATTAATAAATTGCCAATACTCCCCAAAATAAATCAACCAGACAATCTAACAGTCCTACCCTGTCTCTGTGTCTGCATACCATGGCGTATAAATGCACAACTGCATGGCAATACTAGATTTGTAACATTTTCTATAGAAAAGCAATACGACTTTGTCCCCAAAGTCCAGAGCAGGACTTCAGTTTCAGTTTTATATGAAACTCTATCTTCATATATCAAAAATAAAAGGACAAAGTAAAAACAGTATTACGTACTGTCCTAGTAACCTAGCTGAGTCTGCACTAGGTTCGACAGGAGGTCAAAAATCATCATGCTTGCAGGCATCATCACTGAAGGGAAACTCTCATGAATATACTCATAATACAATGTCACAGCACCTTACCGAGCAGCAACCCTGATCCTCTGCCCCTTGGAACGGGCAGAGGGCACAGCAGTGGGCAGTTTTCTTTGCTCATGCCTACTCGGGTGTCCCACACAGCCATCCTAATGGCGTACCTCAATGATATCTTCCTTGCTTTTAATTGTAATGGAAGGAGAGAACAAACATTATTAAAACTCTGCTAATGGATATTCTCATTTTAATATTAGTTTTGTTATTATGTTAAGCCAGCTGAAAGTAATTATTTTTGTCAGGTAAAATACTCATTATCCTGAAGTTTTTCTTTTCAAATCCCCAGTTCAGAAACAATGATCATCAAATGTAAATCCTAAAGAATTGTCTGGAGAACCAATAGCCACCTTAAGAAAGTTGAAAAAAATCCACGGCAGTCACATAAAAGCACACAGGTGGAATGCCAGGAGTCATCTCTTCCCAATTTACAAAAATGTTTTTGTTCTTGTTATTTTTAACAATCTCCATACCTTTTTAAGAAAATGAGTTAAATGCATTACATACAAATCAATGATGAATCCCTACATGCAGGACACATGTTTTAAATATCTGTTTCCTAATAGCATGTTTATACTGGCCCTGCTATCATTTCAATTGTTTCTTTCAATGTCTGAGCTCTTATTAGCCGCCATTTACCTTGGTCACATCTTCTGACGGTCACCCTGTTCTTTATACCTTTTCCTACTTCTGAGACGATATCCTTGTGTGGTGTTAAGTCCAAGTATATAAAACTATAAATCTAAGGACAGCTTCGAGAGAAAAGAAAGCAAATTTTCTTTGCCTCCTTCCTTCTCATACAGGTTAAGGGCCAAACTGAATATCTATCAGTAGTACCTCTGAGTGACAAGCCCTAGGTGCATGGCCCTCCTGATTTAAAATTACTCACCTGTAGTAAAACAAGGACAGCCCTGTCACCTACATGTATGTATGTGAGGATAGCACCACATTCCTGAACTTATCAGAATGACAGACTGGCAAAAGGATACCTGATTCAATGGTTGTTATTTTCAAGCACGTTTTAATTCCTTTGCATTAGGCAAATGAGAGGCAGCAAAACTTAGGAAGTGTTTGTATAATGAGAGAAATGAAGGTAGAAGAGAGAAATGAAGTCTATGAAACAGGAACTAGGGAATAAGACCAAACTAACCTTGTACTAAGGCCATTAGGTAAATGCCTATGAGCCGAACAAGAACAAGAGTCATAACTCAACACGCCTCTCTAACCCAAACACTAAAGCCAGCAGCAAAGTAACATTACAGTTCCTACAGATGGGTAAAGAAGATGTCAGCTCAAGGGACTCAGTGGTTTCAATAAGTAATTTCCTACAATTCAGCATCATTCCTCCTTTAGAGAGAGAAATGAAAAACTGATGGGCTTAATTAAAGAAAAACAAAAGGATATTATATTGTTGTTAAAGGATCAATTCTTTTTCTTAATTAGAATGATGATTAATAAGCGGAGAATCTGATTTCTGAACTCCCTGGTTTGAGTAAGGCATTGTTTCCCGGTGGTGGTACTCCCATTAAGGAAGGCTCTGACTGCAGAAGGAGACAACACTCCCTCATCCCTGCACTCCATGGCACAAAATTCCGTGCGCTGGGTCCTATCAAGAGGACACTGCACTCCACCCTACCCAAGTCCAGTACAGTCATAAATGTTTCACTGGAGGGGGGAATGGACACTATGGAATCTGTGAGGGTTCCTATAGAGAAGGTAAAAATTTAAAAAACAATCAATACTTTTATTTTTTCCTATTCTCTAAACTTCCTTTTAAGCTCAGGGAGGGAGACTCAATACAGGTCGGGCTCAGGGGGAAATGTGGGCCGCAGCCACAGCTCTAACACGATCTTAGTGATGTCATAGCACATGCTCTTTCTTCTTCCCAGGATAATATTTTTCATCCTGTCTCCTCTGTACCTTTACCAGCTTGTCTTCTAGGATACACCTTCTGCTCCTTCTTTTGTTTACACAACAGGACCTAAAGGTTGCTGTTCCCACTCTGCCCTTTATTTCTCTTAAGCTTATTAGAAGTCAAAGTTCCTCAAGAGGGTATTGGACTCCCCTTTGCCTCTAATCCCAGGTGCTTCAGTGAACGAGGGGAACCATGCAAAATGTGGACACCAGCTGCTCTTCTGGAAATAAGGATGGCATCAGCTTTGGCAGATGTGCATGACATCAATCATTTCCTACGACCCCAAACACTCTCCTGGACAAAGCCTAGAAGACAGTGGTTAGTGATCAGCAAATGTGTATCACAAAAGGCACATCTGTACCTGGAACAGAACTTGTGCCTCCACACACATCACATCAGACTCCAAACCCTCCAAAGGAAAGAACTCCTGGGACCATTATATCCCATGTTCTTTCAACAGCACCGAATAGTGAGTTCTAGAGAAAATGACTTTCACTGGGAAAGGTATCCCACCATTCACCGATTCAGTTTTCCTTACTGCACAGAATTCTTTCTCTATACTCTGGGGGGAAAGGAGTTTGCACCTAAAACAATTCATAGTCCACTTATGAATACTGGATAAAGGCAAGTTCCAATTTCCTCTCCTTATACTTTTTTTTAAATATATATATATTCTAGTCCACATAACCAAATTAGCTGTAGACAGGCATTACCTACATGTTTTAACTGAAGACTGACCAGAGCAATGCCCATTGTGTCTCCCTTTAAATAAGTATGTGCAATGTATAAGTTGGGAAAGAAGAAACTCTAGGGCTTTGTTTTTCACTGAGGTCTGTGACGCCACCTCACTATCTGTAACGGGCTGTTCTTTGGAATCCGCTCCAGTGTCACAGCGACCTGGCAAACTTGAGTGCTTTCACTATCACTGGAATTCTTGCAATCCTGCCTTGGCTGTGACCCATTCACTTTTGTCCCAACTTCCCAAAGATGCCCTGCTCAGCATCTAATTAGTAAGGGAAGAATTGTCATGGCTCTTATCCCTGACACAGGCATGGGCAGCTATGTTGTGTTGGAAGCCTAAGTCTGTCCTGTTACATTAATCAATTCCCATAAAGCTACTTGGTTACAGATAACAGAAATATTGAAAAGTAATTTCAAAATGATCCCTAACTGTTCATTTTAAGGGTTACATGTTGGAAATAAGCTTTAAATTGGTGAATGAGTTGACACATGTGTATGCACATCTGAGAATCTGTTTGTGGATGCTTCATTACAATAACACACACATAAAAGGCCTGCTCCATTCCCATCTCATTATACAGTACACAGAGCTCTTAGGTGAAGTCTGCATGTTAACAGCACGTTGGAAGTAAAGACACAGGTACTCAATTCTTTACTACAATTTCTAATTCAATACTGCTATGACAATGATCCCAATACTCCTACTTGTGTGCTATAGTATCAAAATGAATGTCAAGGAGTACATTTTAATTTCAATATGTACCTATCATTAACATTTCAAAATAAAGAACATCATCTCTCAAGTTAGAGGAACTAAGACAGAGGTGGCAGCATGCTAATTCAGCAAGCTAAAACTATTTGCCACCAAATATAAACACTTATTTTAACATAAGGGTAAGTTTTGTCAAGTTAATCCTTTTTAAGTAAGCCGATTTACCCAAATACACCAACTATAAGAAGGAAATATTAAAAAGGGAGAAAGGTAAAATAGAGAGGGAAATATAGAAATGGCTGCTGCCTCACAATGGAAGTCATTTTCAAAGGCCATTAACTATCAACTGCTTTTCTCGTGGCTCTGACTAAGTAAGACTATTCATCCTATGTAAAAGGATGTGTCTAGTTTGAGGAGAAGTTTTAGAATAAAAATATATTGCAAGAACTACAAAGAACAACCAAGCCCCAGCACATAGTTTAGAGATGTGTCAAACAAGAAATGCTGTATGTGAATCTTTAAAATTGTTAGAGATGTTCAAATTATTTTTGGAGGGTTAAAAACCAGAAAAGAAAACACACATCATTTCCATTTTAACTACAAATCCTACAACTGGAACTGTGTTTGTCCTCACAAATTGAAAGTAGTAAAAGACTACTGGAAGAAAAATTTGTATTGAGCACTCTTGTAAATGAATTCCAAAAATGTTACTATACATTTCTTATATATCTTTTAATCATTTCTCAGAAAAGTGCTAGGTTTTTAAACTAGTCAAAAAGTTTACTCTGTCATATTTCTAGTGTGCAGATGTTCTGGTATTAATGTAAATCACTGATTTAATTTTTAGCTTTCTCGATTTTGTCCCTCACCTATCTAGGAAATGATTTCTCTGGTGATAACTAACACATCATGCTAATGAGAGAATCTAATACACAATAGAAAAATGTCACTACTAATAATATTTGCATGAAGTTAAATAAAGCAACTGTAAGAGAATGTCAGACAGTTGTTCTTTAATAAGACACAGTTTCACAATGAAATTATGTTGTTAATTTTGTTACATCATTGGGTGAATCCTAAATTACTCCATAATGATGCACAGCGTCATTTATAATTCTAACTTAGTATTCCACTCTACTCTGAAAAGAGAGACCTTACTATGGGATCTGCATTTTATTTGAAACAGGTTAAGTATGCCTGAGCACTAACAGAAGGTAGGTAATATAGGAAAGGGCACTATCTTCATTACCTGTGCACTGTCATTTCTTAAAAAGATTTCAAGTACATCAAACTATACCCTCTTAAGGAAGCTGTAAGGATTTCAAAGTATGAAAAAAAAAAAAGCACCTTCCAAAAGCAAGCTCCTTTCTCCCTACTACCTCCCCATTTGTTTTTTTAACAATACTTTATGAGAGTATCCTGAGAAAAAATAACCTTTGAGGCTTTAGAAGATAAGGAGAAAGAGAAAATGGTTTTGGACATTATCAATTTGTAACTGAATCCAGAACTCTCAGTTACAAAAATCAACAGCTACACCTTTCAAGGTTCTCAATATCTGTCTACAAGTATTATTTTTTTAAACAACAACAACAAATCACACTTTGGTTTTAGGGAAAATAATGCAAGGCAGGGAAATGAAATCAGGAAGCCCCATTTACAGCTTTAAAGGGAACAGACTTAACTGCACTGAGCCTAATGTTAGATAAAAGGAAAGATTTACAGTTAAGGAAATCTGACTTGGTTCAGGGGAAATGCGAGCTAGAGACTGTTCCATGCCCCGGCCTAGCTCACCTTCAGAAGACACAGACCTAGATTATTAAACTTCAGTGCTCATCAGACATTCCCATGCTGTAGCTAACACCATATGTGGTGAGTTCTCTACAGCTCTGTCTTTTAACATCTTATACTGGCTCTACTAGTCAGCCTTGTCTAATGCTTAACAGGGTAGTCAAGGAAATATTAGTTTTTATTCTATCATAGAAAACTATGAAAAACTGTACTTAACAGATTTCATTTGCTCCATAAGCTAAACTTTTACTTAGAGATTAAAATAGTCAAACAGAAAAGCCTCTTTTATCCTAAGTTAGATATATAGAATTCTGCATACTTGGTTAAATTAGAAAAAACTTTTTATCTTTAGCAAAAACTGGCTTAATGTGGGTATTGAAACTATTATTCTTCCAAATTATTGACTTTAATAGAGCATTTCAGGAACTATTACACACACACACACACACACACACACACACACATGCACACCCTCTCTCCCACTCACACACTCTGACCCAGCACTGCTGATCCTCTACACATAAGGAAAACAAACACATAAAGCATGCACAGCACAGACTTAGATTTAGACAGACTTGGAATTTAAGACTTTACATTCTGAAATGGCATCTTGAAAGAGAAAGAAAAGCACATACACACATGTAAACACACACTCCCTCTTACACGACAAAGGTAAATATTTAGTAGCTGTGAAAGTAAATGGGAGGCTAAGCATCACGAACAACACCAAAACAACAACAACAAAATAATAAAGAAACCACAGGAAAATGGTTTATTCACAATATTTTTTAAGATTGTGATTTTCATCCTTTGTCACAGTGTTCTGTGTCATAACCTGTTCATTAAGCATAAATGCCTTCCCTGTGTCTTGATTCTCCTCACAGGCACTGATGTTCACCATACATATGCATTCATACAGGTACATACAAAACCGATCTTTGTATGCCCCTCAAACAAGCACACAGAAAACATCACGGTGGGCTGATCATACAAGTTTCTCTATGAGAAATTTAAATTATTGTCCTAATTCTGACCTATTTTTGTGTAATCTGCTTCTATTTCTTTTAATCCTAAATGTTTTCCACCACTTAAAGTCTCCTTAGATGCAAATCTACTTGGAAATGGGCTAGTGCCAAAGCAGCAATCTAACACCATCTATGTGGTTCAATAGCCATTTATCAATTGATCATTATCTCTATCTGTTTTATTAACTCTTTTTTCACTAGAGGGAAAACCTTTCAAAGCAAGCATGTATATACACAGGCCACTAACTCAAGGAAAACCCGGATTGGTGATATCTAAATTTTAAAATGGGACACAAGTTATTAGGTTCTAAGGTTAGTGAAAACACACTCTGTTCCAACTACGAGAGCCACCCAGACAGAAAAGTGCTTCAGAAAAACACCTTGCAAAGCGTTCTGCAGAGACAAGGAGCATCTCTGTCAGACAAGAAAGGAACTTTTCAGGAAAAAAAAAAAAAAGATTGCACATAAAGAGTTTCGGACTGGGTTTATGTTGATTGCATTTAAATCCCAGCTTACTGGATCAGCAGTTATCAGGGTCCCTCTACAGGATGTCAAAATACACCTTATTCAAATACATTTCTCCTATCTAAAACTGGTTGATAAAACTGTTTACCAATTAAATGTTACAAGAGCCGGGCTTTATGCACTCTCTTTGGCAAATGTTATTTCTAAACTTGTGACAGTTTACAGCCCTTAAAAATGCTTTTATTTCATTAACAAACATTTAAAAATCTACCCCAAAGTATTCAATTTCCGCGAACCCTTACATACAAAAGAGATCTATTAAATAGCAGTTGCAGTTATTTTAAACGAGTGGGGCAAGACCAATCTTTAAACAACCGCCATTTACTTAACATCCCAGTATATTTGTCAGTACTACTTTGGTGCTGCATGGATGATAAACTAACTCTTGCTTTGTAGGGGTTTGGGGTAGGCTTCTGAAAAGCAAGACGTGTCTGGGAGGGAGGCACCAGGGAACTTCCCTCCCTCACTTGAGCACAGTCCAAGAGGAAAGTTTCTGGGTTGTTTCCCCTTCGCTTCCTCTTACCCTCGCTCCCCCGCGGAGCCGGAGAGCCAGCAATTGTGCAAGAGGAGCCGGGCGCGCAGGGCGCAAATCACCGAGCGCTTGGTACGGACGGCTGCGGGTGATTAATTATCCGTCCGCTGCCCTGGCGCTCTCCGGGCGGCTCTCCCGGCAGGGCAGCAGCCGAGCTGCCGGCGGCGGCTGAGCGAGAAGCGGCTCTGGGAGAACGCAGGGGCAGCGCCGAGTGTGAGTGCACCGCGCCGGGCGGCAGGCGGCGGGCGGCGGGCGGGAGGCGAGCCGAGCGGGCTGCGCCGCGGCCAGGGGAGCACGGGGAGAGTGAAGCCACCGAGAACAGAGCCGGAACGGAGGCCGAGAGCAAGCGGGAGCGCAGCCTGCCGCCCTTCGGGTTGACCCGGCCGGCAGGGAAGCCTGCATAGCCTCGCTCGGGTCTGAGTCCAGCTGCTCCAGACACCAGAAGTCAGACCCGCTGCTGTGAAGGGCCCGCGCTTTATGGCTGTTCGGTTGCAAGACCTACTTCGAGACAGCAGACACTTTGACCAAGTCTTTCACATAGTCAGAAAGATATCTATGTTGAGTAGTGGCTTTTTCTCTTTTTAGCGGGAAACAAAGAAATAAATTAAGGCTTTGCAGGACCCAGGCTGCACAAGGTGAAACTTTGCAACAAATGCCTTTGCTTTCTCTAACTTCGATGTCCTTTCCCCCCTTTTCCTTAAGAAGCCCTTGGGGAAGCCATGAAGTAACACTGCACATTCCAGTAACACAGAAATAACAATATATATATACATATATATATATATGTATATATATATTTAAATTTCAAAAACATTTAGAAAGAAAAGTAGTAGGAAGAAAAGGGCACATAACAACTCGAGGTTTCTTTAAAAAAAAAAAAATGAAAGTAACTTACCTGTTGGGACATTCTGAATAAGAGGTTAGTATCAGCGTTTTGCCATGTCCCCATGAACCCTGGTTCAGCCGCAGTCGTTCTGGTTCCGAACTGCATGGAGTTGTCAGTACAGGAGTCTCTTAAAGTCAGGTCTCTTGCCCTC
>JADRCD010211698.1:5673-20673 GCA_019843815.1 Montemys delectorum | reverse complement strand
TACAAAACAAAGGGCTAATTTGGAGACCCTGCTGTGAACAATCTGTAACAGAATTAGCCTTTTTTTCCCCCTAAACTGCACAGCTCCATAACTAAATGTGACAGACTGAGAGAAGCAGTTTATTAAGACACCAACCCCAAGTTTATTTAGTTCATAAACTCTCTCCTAGAAAATCAATACAGTCTGTACAGGGTTATTAGGTTGACTAGCTAATACATCCAAATCCGTTCTGCCCAGCCACAGTTCTCTGACAAGATGCTACCCAGAATATGCAAACCGGTCTCTCTCAAACCGCAAGGTCTAACTGAACAAGTCTGCAGCAAAACTATTACCTAAATATTCCTGCTGTAACCACGCCTTAAAAACATCAGGAGAGCCTCCTAAGATCCACAGGAAAAATCACAACAATTACACAGTACTGCACTTCCTAGATGGATTTTGTCAAACAAAATCTTAACTAATTCCTAAAATCAGTTTAAAAAGAGTAAAAGCTTCCTTATAACAACAAACACTAGCCCAAAGAGTTAGTCACCGACAGATAGATGTGTTAAAGTACAAACCTTGAGCGTTTATTATGCTTTGTAAATTTTAGGTTTATAATCATTCTTTTAATGAATTTTAGAAAATAAAAATCTGACACTTGTAGAAATTCCCAAAATATGTCACATGAACTTGCCATAGGGAAATACAGAACCGTGATGGTCTTCTAGCCAGTAAGAGACTTGAATAAAGACTCGGGTCCAAGGCAAACAAACAAGAAAACCAAGGCACCAAGATATCATCTGAGGCTTTCTGTTGGCTCTATACTCTGTAGATTACGGAATAACCCTCTGAAATCATTTGTATCTAAGTTATTTACAACTAGGCCATGGGGATAAATATAATTTTCACAATTAATGCTTTCTTTTTCCCTGATTCGGAGTCATGTACTTCAGATTAGGGGATCACAACTCTGAAAGGTCACGTGAAGCTCCACATATTCCCTGAGACTGAGAGGCTGTGTACACTCAGAGGTCCACCAATGAGCTCGCAAGGTCACGAAGAAACTGTAGAACTAGAAGTAACTACTCTTCATAACACACAGCAATAACACACACACACACACACACACACACACACACACACCCTCTGAAATACTTTTACAATAGTAACATAAGACCAGGAGACTGAACAAGGTTAGGGTAAACAGCTTTGGAAATGACTAATGATGTTTTAACATTCAAAATTTTTTTTTTTTTTTTAAAAACCTATACTATTAACATGCCATCAGTACACTCAACTGGCTTCAAGATTTTAAGTCCTAAACCTTAATTTTAAAAAGAAAAAAGCTAAAATTCAATTTACAGATGCTACAATTAAACGTTTGTTTTTTATCTTATCAAACACTTCACCAGCCATGTTTCTATGTAATATTTTAAAAAGTCAAGCACATATACTAATCTGCACTATATACAAACACTTTGAATAGTAATTAAAAGTTGTAATTACATGAAATTCGTACTTTTAAAACCCTTTTTGCTCATAACTACACACTGTGCTTGTACCCTCAATGAGATGCAATTAGTTACAAAGAATTTGCATTTCAGTTAGTGTGGGATAACAAGACTACAGGGAGGTGCAGAGCAATTCCACCAACAGAGGAAGGCAGTGTGTTCTTTCCTGCTACCTCTGTAAGTAGTCATTCCCACAAGTGACTGCTCAGAAGGTTACTATCTTTTCAATATTTCATAGTGAGGTGAATTTGGGTCTTTCCTTCTGTTTTCTCAAAAACTACCTATTGATGCAAAAGTTGGTCACAATTACTGAAGGGCCATGCGAAAGAATGCTGTTTGGCATATACTTTTGTATAGACTAGTTTGTTTATTGTGTTGTTTTTTAAATATTTGTTTGTTTGTTTGTTTATATATATATTATACATATATATATTATATATCATTTCCTTACTTATATATTATTTTTTAAAGACAAGGTCTCATCATGTAGCTCTGGAACTCACTTTGAAAACCAGGCTGATTTCAAGAGACCTGCCTGCTTCTGCCTGTCCAGTGCTAGGATTAAGGGTGTGCTCCACCATACCCAGCTTTACTTTTCTTCTTTGTATTTAATTTGTTTAAAACGCAGGGCTTTCTTAAGGTCCCACTGTGACTGGGGACACAGAAGCTATATAAAGGTCATGGCTCTGCTAAGATACTCAGGCCCTGCACTGAGAAAGCACTTGAAGGTTTTCTTTCTTTCTTTTTTTTTTTTTCTTTTTTCTTTGTGTTCTCCCCCTAGCTATGACTACAACACGTAAATCCTGAACAAATATAAACTAAATGTATGGTTTGTGTACACAGTTTAAGAAGCCTCCCCAGGACTTTTGATGGCTTACAGAGCCATACCTGTGATTCCCTGGGTTCAGTTCAGCCACTGTTAGCAGACTCTGTAATCTGCAATGACAGTGTACTGGCCTTTGCTCTTCCTTTAGTCACAATTCACTTCCAAAGCTTGGTTAAGTACAGAGCTGGGTTAAAGATCAGTGGTTTTTCATGTGACACACGCTGGTATTCATCTAATGGCTTGTCAAGACAAAACTGTCCCTGTTCTTGCCAAAATAATAAAAATGACGCTCCACATCGCATGACAATCAGCACTTCCTCATGGTGAAACAACTCGAGCTTTCTGTAACTCATTTATTTTATAGAAAAAAACAAAACATTAACTGGCTATCCAATCTTAGTTCAGAGAATCAGGTTGCCACTCTCAAATGCCTCTTTCCTTCTCACAAAGCCAAAGCAACATGTAAACTAGTCACTAATCAAATGCAACTTTAACAGAGAAAGTAATGCTAAACCTCAGGTTCCTAATGCATTAAGGCACATAACTTAATATATGCAAATTATGCAGGAGCAGCAGGCTGGGCTCAGTCACAGAGGTGGGGCAGGCAATTGAGGAAATGTCATTTTTCTTGAGAACAAAGTGTAGGACTTGCTTTGCAACATCTGTTGGTCTGTGTGAAATGTTAACAGATGTCTTAAGTGGAAAAAGAGGAGAAAGAATTAATAAAGGAAAACTCCTCTGAACAGATAATCCACCCAAATTTCCATACTCCTAAGGAAGAAGGTTGACAGCAGCCTTTTCCCCTTGTGAAGCTTGCCATCCTTACTTTATTGTGCCATTTCTTTTCTGACATAAAGTTAAGAAGGAACAATTTTGACTCGATATAAAGAATAGAAAAAAAGTAAAGCGAACAATAATTTCAATTTTAACTTTTTTTCCAATTTTTTGTGTTTGCTTTGTAATTATATAGTGATCGATGTTTACTGTTTTCCCTAAACTCGTACATACAATTGGAGGAGAGGACGGTGAAGTCTTCGTTTTCCTTAAAACACACAGACCCAAACATAATGAAGACATAAGCACAGGTATATGCATGTTGTGGAGAAAAGAAAAGGAAGTGAGATTAAAAAGCCCTTCTTAAGATCAAGATCTGGTTGGTTGATAATGTTGTTCATTTGAAATGTAAATAAGTAAAATAACCCAAAAAATCATAAAAAAATAATAAATAAAAGATCAAGATCTGAGTTATCTTTTTTGTTTTGGTTGGTTGGTTTTTATGGGTTGTTTCTTGTTTTTTTTTGTTTTGTTTTGTTTTTTTGTTTTTTTGTTTTTTTGTTTGTTTTGGTTTGGAGACAGGTTTTTCTACATAGCTCTGACTGTCCTTGAACTCCCTATATAGACCAGCCTGGCCTCAACTCCAACTCACAGAGATTTGCCTGCCTCTATGAATTATCTTCTTTAATGTATAGATACTGATCATTACAATTAAAATTCACCTTATGTTTAAACCTAAATCTTTGCTTGCCAACTTATTTCCAATTTCTTTCTTTCCATTACTATCTTTTTAAGAGCAGACTACTTTGTTTCAATTGCCAATGTTCTCAAACAAAAACATCTGGTAATCATGGATCCTTATGTTTAAATTTTAAGGGACCAGGAAATTTTTTCTTATTGAGCAATTGTTTTTCTTGTTTCAGTTTATTAGATGACTGAGCCAAGCATATATGTAGCAGTCTTTAATTCTGGTTAAAAAGATTAAGCACAGGCAGGGGGTACATGGTGGTTCAAACTTTTAATCCCAGCACTTGGGAGGCAGAGGCAGGCAGACCTCTGTGAATCTGAGGCTACTTTTATCTGCATAGTGAGTTTCAAAGCAGACAGGAGTGAGATCCTATCTTAAAAAAAAAAATTCATGCATGCCAACAGCCAAACGTAACCAAGTGTCACGTGTAAATGATCTGAACTACGTAGTCTATTACTTTTTCTATTAAAATCTTTAAGATAAGAACTTAGGTTTACTGTCCATGAATTAGCTAATTCAAAATTAGCTTAAAGGGTCTTTATGAAAAGGAAAAGAAAAATCTAAATTCTTGTTATCATCTTTGATTGGCATCTCAATCCCGATTCTTCTCCAAGAGTCTGTGTTAGAATTCACTTGTTCCTTCATATTTATAATATATATACACACACATATATTTGTGTGTATGTGTATGTGTGTGTGTGTGTATATGTGTGTGTGTCTGTGTGTCTGTGTATATACATATATATGTGTATATGTGTATATGTATGTGTGTGTATATATATGTGTGTGTGTATATATATGTGTGTGTATATATATGTATATATATGTGTGTATATATACACACACACATATATATATTGCCATATGGCTTTGACAATCTGAGTTGGGCATTTCAACATATAGTAGCTTCAGCCAAAACAGCCCGAAGATTCCAGGGAACAAGACCATGGTTCAGTTTTTAAGTAAGTGTACCCATGCCTTCATTTTTAGATGGTTTTCTGCCAAACCATTATGGATAAAACTAAATACTCAGATGTTAACTCACAGGAACCTCAACCACATCAGTGCACAAGACAGAAATAATAGCTGCTATTCACTGAAAGAAGAAAAATGGTGACCAGTACTGACAGAGAAAAGCTTATGCATTAAAAATATCTTTATGTGACTAGAATGCAAGCATCCTAAGCAAGGCTCAAGCCACTTCAGACATTAACAGTCCCCTTAGGAAAGTATTACCTAGAAGCTTTACTCAAAAGCAGAGACAGGGCTCCAACTGACACTTATCTAACCTGCCCGAGATGCTGTCTCTGCTCGAGTCAGGGCTGAGCTCCAGAACGCACTCCGAGGAAACACTCAAATGCTACAATCCATGGATGCTGAAAATAGGAAAATGGACAGATGTGGTACGTGCAGTAGATCAGGTAGCTTACAAAATGCTAAGGAATGCTAGCTCCCTTGGAATCAGGATTCACGTTTCAAAAAAACATCTTCAGTCAGTACAAATCTTATGCCTACAAAAGATCAAACATTTTACTATTTTGTTTTGATCTAAAAACTGAAAAATGACTTTAATCTTTTTGTGTGTACAAGCAGTGACAAAAGCTTTCTTACTACCACAAGCTACAGATGATGTTCTTTGAGAAAAATCTTCTGAGAGAATCAGTGGTGTCTTTCCTTAAATGACTATGAGGATAAAAATAAAAAGCAAAAGCAAAAGACAAAAATCCAACAGGTTGGGGCATGGAGGTGCACTGGGGAATTACTTTCATATGACCATGAAAGTTGTGGGATTGTGAAGATAATATTAATGCTTTTATTTACTTCCTTCTAAAATTTACAGATTGAGATGCTGGCAGCTCCAGTAAAAATGTCATAATAATACTTTAAATTACTGTCAAGAAGGAAGATTGAGATTCATTTCTACACAAGAAAACCCTGCTACAAGGCTGGGCTCAATACACACAAATACACACAAGCACATACACACACATACACATGTACTCACAAACACACATACATAAACACACATAAGAACCTATAATACATGCACAAACACATGCGTACATACTAACAAACATATATACAAGCACATATACACATATACATACATGCAAACATACACAAACATACATAAGCACATATAAGCTACATACTTATACACACAAACATAGATACATACAAATTCACACATAAGCCCACACAAACACACATTTAAATGAAAAACATTGATACAAAGAAAATTTGTGTTGACTTCTGGATTGTTTTTCAAATTGAAAAATTTTAAATGGCAGAGTAGGGGCCTTTGGTGTATGACCTCGGCTGGAAGCAAGCAGACGGGAAGCTGTTCACCCACAATTCACTGTCTGTCCGACCAGTTGATGGTCTGGTTATGCTCACCTTATGAAGACTCATCACTCTGCACACGTGTGTGTGTGTGTGTGTGTGTGTGTGTGTGTGTGCGCGCGCGCGCATGTGTGCATGCGTGAGTGTGTGCGTGCGTGTGTGCGTGCGTGTGTGTTTGTGCGTGCGTGTGCGCGTGTGCGCGTGTGCGTGTGCGTGCATGTGTGTATGTATGTGCGTGTGCGTGTGCGTGTGTGAGACATATATATGTCACATTTCAATTCTCAAAGATTACGACCCTAACATATCCATTTTAAAAACAGTGACAATTACAATAAATCTTCCCTAGAACTATGTGTAAAAAATGAAAAGGGGAACAAAGGGATGAAGTAAAAGAAGACACTTTATTACAATCAAAATCATTCAAATCACTGCCACAAAATTCTACTTCCTACAGTACCTTCAGAGGTCAAAACTGCTGAGAAGCAAGTAAATGCATTCACCTCCTAGCATGCCCAGGAGTGTGAGGGACAGTAAGAGGATGGAACAAAGAATAATTACGTGGGAACAAACCTCAATAGAACAGGCAAACAATGTGAGCATATTTAAATGACTTAAATAGGAAAGGACAACATACCTCGAGTTGAGATGGATCAACACCACAGCACGGAACCTTAAAATGTGCTTGCCAGTCTTGATCACCAAGCCTGCCCTCCGATTTGTAACTGAGGCAATTTGGAGGCGGGGAGGGCACAAAACGTGCCTGTTGAGAGATTAGAAGAGGAAATTATATATCGTCTGCAGGTAATATTTTACAGAAGTCCTGGCTGCATCAAGATACTTTATCTTAAAAACTGAAAAGCTAATATACTCCTCTGACCACTCAAACAGTTGTCAAAAGAGTTAATTACTAAGGTTTATAGCAACCAACAGTTAAATACATGAACCATAAGAGAACAACAATGAGGAAAAACAATAGTTCACCAATGGGTAACAGGGGAGGGAGGCTGAACTCAGAGTGCTTTCTTGTGTACTAGCATAACTCTACTAAGAAGCCAAACCAGCACTGCACTTAGATTCTTTTCTTTAAGGGGGGACTGAATAGTCATGTGGTATCTGATACTGGGGCTGCGAAACACAAGTTCTACCGCTGAGCTACACTCCAACCAATACCCCAATGTATTCCATTTTGTTCTACTAATCAACAAGAAAATCATTACAAACCTTCTTACTCACTGTTTAAGAACTATTTATCAAGCTTCACATACCTAGGACAAGAAGCTGTAGGGAAGACCAGAATAAGACATCCCTGCTCACAGGCATATGATCTACTACAGAATAAAAGCCATGCAGGAAAATGATCTTATATAAATAGAGACGGTGGTAAGGCAAGAACAGTAGATCCTTATGATTTAGGGGAGGATGCCTTCCCACTGATATGGGAAAAGAAAGCGTTTAAGCAAAGGCTGCCTTTGTTCTGGGCCCTGAGAAATCACCAATATTCCTCTAGAGAAGTGATCCAGTTTGACTAGAGCATAGGGAGGATGATGAATCAAGCAGTAAGAAATGGAAGATGTGCGGGCAAGAAATGGAAGATGTGCGGGCAATAGCACTATAGGTAAGAGTCCCATAGTCCACTCAGTTTCTATTCTGTTATCCACCAAGCTACCAGCCAAGTCTACTAAAAGATGACACTACCACAGGGTAATTGTTAGTATTTTTTAAAGAAAGTACATCTAGTACAACATATTAAAATGTGAATAAAATGAAGCTAAGAGATCAACTAGGGAACTATTATAATAAATAGGTAAAACAAGCAGATAAGGCTGATTAAAAAAAGCAAAACACAAAAGATACTGTGAGGATGAAATTAAGGCCCCAAGAATGACAGACAGGACAGGTGTAAGCACACTGGTTAAGAGCATGCCACTCTGTTAGAGAACCCGTTAGTTCTCACGTTGGATGGCTTACAACTGCCTATAATTCCAACTCCAGGGTATCTGATGCCTTGTTCCAGCTCCCATAGGCACCTGCATGTGTGTGCACACACAACCCCTCCCAAGGTGCAGACATATACACATGAGTAAATATGTGGGCTACAAGAGCCAGTGTGACTCTAGGGTCTGATTGGCAGCACTTCTACAGAAAGGAGAATCAAAGAATTTAGGGAAATACAGTGAAACTCAGTCCGAGGAGTAAAGGAATGTATAAATTGTAAAGACAAAGGGGCAGACACGGTAAAAATATCCTTTGGATGAATGAAAGAAAACAAAGTAAGAGAAATGTGGCTTGAAAAGTTAGCAGGGTTTAAAAAAGTGTTCTCAGGAGCAGACGGCTTGTTTTCCACGATGGGAGGTTTAAAAAGAAAAGTCTACAGTAAGCAAAGGGGACAAAGCCAGCTGGGAGAAGGATATTGAAGATCTAAGCCAGAGGGAAAAAATGATATAAAGGGTCCTAGGAGAGAATGTGGTAAGAACACAAATGAAAAGATTCTCTGAAGGGAGGAAAAAACCCCTCCGACACCAAAGGAATGATATAGAAAAACTTCCCTGGTAAGAAATGCAGGCATTGGCCAGGTGGATGGCACACCCCTTTAATCCCAGCAAAGGCAAGTAGATCTCTGAATTGGAAGCCAGCCTGGTCTACAGAGTGAGTTCTAGGACAGCCAGAGCTACCCAGAGAAAACCTGTTTCAAACCCACAAAAACAAAAACAAAGAAATTCAGGAATGGGTGTGTGTGTGTGTGTGTGTGTGTGTGTGTGTGTGTGTGTGTGCGCAAAAATATATAAATAGAATCTACTCAGTCCACTCAGTGTTGCTTGCATATACATGATTTCAGGACTGGACACTTGGCATTGAATAACCAATGAGAGGGCATCTGCCATAGGGAAACAACCTCTCTCAGCATCCCTTGGTTGCTTGTAGTTTTTGTCTGGGGTTGGGACCCCATGGGATTTCCATCTTCCACTTTTTCCCCCGCATTGTCCCTTGTTCAGGCCTTGCCATATTGTAACAATTAAAGATGAGGACAGAAACTCGAGAAGGAGTGAGGGTGGGGCCGTGGAAGTTGTTAGAGGAAGGAAAGGGAATGGAGAGAAATGATGTAATTATATTTTACTTAAAACAATAATAAATACACTTAATGTTTTAAAAAAGAAACACAGATATTACAAGTCCAGTTAAGAGCACAAACTAGAGAACCACTGGAGAAAAGGAACAGTCTACTCAAAGGGCATAATGAAGGTCAGAATCCACGAGGGGTGAGCAGAAGACAAGCCAACAGCAGAGAGGGTTGGCTCTGAAAGGACTTAAGAAGTCTCCTCCCAGTCAGTGGCTGTAAGACAATGCACTGGGCTTAGTAGTTAGGAGCATATACTGTTCTTGCATGAGATCCAAGTTCAGTTCCCAGTACCTACATGAGATGGCTCACAGCTGCTCTAACTGTAGCTCCAGGGGATCTGATGACCAGGCACATACATACATATGTATGTACACACATGCATATGTACATTCTCTCTCTTTCCTCCCCCCACCCCAAAGATTTAGCTTCTAAATTTTAAAGAATATTTTTTAGAGGCAGTGTAGTTAGTTAGGAGTTGGAAATATTGATACTGAAATCTGAAATACTGAAAACCAATCAGGGGTTCTGAATGCAGAGAGCAGTGCCTTGTTCCAGAACATAGAGCCCAGGAAGAAACAGAGCTTTGGGAACTATAGGGATCACATACATTCCCATAGTGATGAGTTCATGTAAAAAAAATTAAAATACCAAGAATAGATTTTAGACAAATTATTTGCTCTTTATTTATTCATAAACCCAATTCTAAGTATATACAGAACATTTTTTAAAAATGGCTGTAAGTTTACTCCTGGCTAAAGAAATTCCCCAAAGCAAACAAAAACTGGAAATACTTTGAACTATATCACATATATGATTTGAATGAAGGAAATAGGAGAAGTCTAAGAATATTGTTTCATTAGCAGACATGAGACAAAGCTGAGGAGGTAAGTGCCCCCCACCCCTTACTGCTAACTCCTACCTCCCGGCCCATGTGATCCAAAGTCACATCAACTCTCCACCCAATTAGTGAGGATTGCATTAGGAGAACTCAGCACTTTTAGTCCCTCTAGAGACCAGGGAAATGATGAGTTCCATCACATGGCCAGTATCAACAGCCACCGAAGAAACACCTCAGGGACATGGACAAAGACATTTATCTGCTGTGCTGGCAGCCACTACAACTAGTCTTCCTAAACAGAGTCCTTTCTGTAAGGACTGCTGTCTAAGTGACCTGTCATATAGCTTTATAAAGTAGCATTAATACTGTGGGCCAAAATGAGATTGATCTTTGAGCTTCGTGGTCTCCTGTTGTCAACAGTGCATTATAAAACCAATACTAAATACTTTATAAACAGGTCTCCCTGCAGTGTATTAGAGAAACAGTGCATATTTCATGCTCCATAGTTAGGTAGCCACATATCCATCAGGCTAATCCATTATTTATTAGATACCCAGAAGTGCAATAAGAGTCAATAAACTAACTTCTAGATACTTGCATGCAACTATTTCAATGGAAATTGTAACCTGGATGAGAAAACATTCTCACTAACAATGGCAGATGAAATACCCTCTCTTAAATATACCATGAGAATGGGGCACATACATTGGGCGGGGGGAGAGACAGAGAGAAAGAGACAGAGAGAGAGAGACAGAGAGAGAGAGACAGAGAGACAGACAGAGAGAGAGAGAGAGAGAGAGAGAGAGAGAGAAGAAATTATGTGTAGAAAATAATTTTTGTTATTAACCTTTAAGTGATATCCAACACTATACACATTTCTTTTGTTTATATATACAGGCCTCTGATTCTCCCATCCTCAGGGACACCTCAGGGAAATAATAATTGGTAGAAACATGTCTAGCATACCTCAACTCAGATGACAGCTTCCACTAATGCTCTACACTTGTGATCTCAAAGAAACTACGCAATGCCTTGAGTGTGAGTGTAGAAATCATTAGCCAAAGGTTTAAAGGAACTTCCATTTATTTCTTCATTTCATCCCCCACCCCTTGTATTTTTTGGTTAAAGCTCCCAAGCCCTTAGACACCTGTGATGCAGTCCCCGATGCCAGTCCAACATCACCAAGCATCTATGGTAAATTCTATCATTTCTGAAAGAGGACCTTCTGTTCTGGAATGTATTCCAGCCCTTCAAAGAAGAAATTTCTTCAGCTGGGAGTTATTTCTCAAACTATCAGAGGCGTGGACCTTTGTGTAGTATTGCGGGTGCCATGGTTTCACATGCTGGCCACATTAATACTGAAGAGCAAGCATCTGTAACCCACAGCTGTGTGCGCTCCAGCCCCAAAGCACCCGCAGGGCCGCTGCCAATGCAAACCACTCTTCCAGTCCCACATCGGAACCACACTGGTTTTCTTCAAGAGCCAGAGACTCTAGATACAGTTCTGAAAATGGGGTTTTGGGTACTTTCCACTCACATGATGGGTATGGACTGTCAAGAAGAATACTGTCAGGGGCATTGGCTCTTTCCTCCTTTCCATCCCACATCAAGGAGATAAGCTATAGAGGAGAAAGGGAGTGGGGAGTGCAGTGGAGGATAGGCTCAATGAATAGCTTATACATGTATATAATGTGCTTCTGTAACACAATAGTATGCAAAATGAATATATACAGTGAAATTGTATATGTGAATATTATTTTTTTTCAGCGAAGGAAAAACAAAAGTTATAGTGTTGAAGTATTCTAAAAAGCCCCTAGGGAAACAACCTAAATAGATAAACATATAGTGTTTTGTTTTGGTTTTTTTTCCACAGTGTTTTCATTTTTTCTTCCTGGTATCTTATACTTTTATTACTATAAGCAAGAGTTCTGAAGGTTGAAACACATTTTATGAGGGTTAGGTGAAAGAAGCAGAAATAAAGGATGAGCATGAGACAGATGATTTCACATTTTTTTTCTCAAAGAAACATCCCTGAATCCTCGACATCATAAAAGCTGATAGGAAAGCATGGACGGAGACTAACTTCTTAGCATTACTTTTGCTACTATATGCACGACTGCTAAGATGACTCTTCATATTAATGAGCTTGGTAGGCAGACAAACTGTAAAAGATGCAGGCTCTGACCTCAAGGACTTACTTATCTAAGTCTGTGGGGATTCACTCCTCCTGCTCGATCTACTTTTCTCTTCCTACTCCCTTGCAGAGGAAGTGATCATCATTCAAGACTTGGAGCCTTTCCATGGGTGGGGTTTACATATGGCAAGGAGAAAAGGGATTTGCCCTTGGACACAGATGGTACTAGATCCAAAGCTTAGTGAGTTCGGTTTGCTTGCGGCAAAGAGGAAGACTAAAATTTCTAAAAAATTGACAGCGATCTTGCAGAGCTTTATAAAAAAAAAAAAGTCACAAGATGTGAAAGTACATAGTGCTCAGTACATTATCATATCAAGCACATGTATGCACGAACTGTGTCACTATGCACTGAACTGATGTCCTACAGCTATCTCTGCCATACCACAGCCCACGTGCATTCATTCACATTCGATGTGTGCCCAGCAGTCAACTGTGTATAGTGGTTAGAAGTCCAGCAAGGAGACTTTTTTTTTTTAAATGTAGGTTTGAGTCTATGTAGAAGCTTTTACTTACTAGTCAAAGCGCTTAACCCAAATTGTCCACCTCCAAATAGTAGTAGAGAGGTAATTCATAGAACTGGTGTGAAAACTAAATACTTTGGTTAGTACAAAAGTTTTACCTAATTTCTAAGCATAGATACTCAACAAATATGAATCTTTCTGTCTCTCTGTCTCTATCTTTCTCTTTGTGTGTGTGTGTGTGTGTGTGTGTGTGTACATACAAATTTTAAACTAGATAGCGTTGGCATTTTTGTTTGGCTTCATATGTTTTAAATTATCAACTGCAGGGGTGAAGGGGAATTTAGAGAGAGGGAAAAGGTAAAGTGTTGGGAGACTAAAGGTGTAGCAGAAACATTCCTCTACAGCAACTGTAAGCTGAGGTGGACAGCAGCTACTGTCTGTTTAGCAGGCACCCATCCCCACAGGTCCTTCTACCCTCACCTGTCTTCCTCATTTTTGTTTGCCTGGCTACTTGAGTCATTCAAATACTACATATGGAGAGTTTATTCCCACACACAAAGGAAAAACGGTACTTAAAACAAGGCCGGCCTTGAACTCACTGAGATCCACCTTCCTCTGCCTCCTGAGTGCTGGGATTAAAGGTGTGTACCACCATGCACTGCTCCAGATGTTTTCCATTGCTAGCCTCTGCTGCTATTACAGGCACAGGCTTTGTGAGAGTTATTCAGTAAAGGTAGTTCTGAAACATATTTGCTTTCAATCAATGGAGATCTTTTCTCTGTAAAGTAAAGATGTGAATTCTGAAAGAGCAGTGCAGAGCCTGGGTTTCTTGGCCTTTGTAATTTGAAGAATCCTGCGGGGGTGGGGGGGGGGGGGGTGGGGGGGTGGGGGTGGAGGGGTTGAGTGGTGCTAATTTAGTGTGATTGCTTTATAACCAAGGAAACTGAGGCTAAAACACAAAATGAGTGAGTAACAGAACAAGAACCATCTTTCAGGGCTTGAGTCTACCACACTACTTTGACAGTAGCGATCAAAGCAGTGGTCAGATGTTGAAAACTCATGGTATACCAGAGTTTCTCTTACTGACTTGACAAAATCAAATATTAAACGTTCAAGAAACTTCATAGGCAAGTCACCTTTAAACTGAGGACTTGAAATAAGCAGGATGTGAAGTCAGCAACAGTCGGACGAATTCAAGCTCTTTGTATACAGCCCTGTGAGCCAGACAATGAACGTTTACAAGCACAACCACCGGAAGATATTCTGACTTTTGGCTAACTCTAGCATTGGGCATTTTATATGGTACATATAATCAAGAGTGTTTCCACACCCTGCTTTCTAGAGATCTCGAAGCCAAGTCATATACTTAAAGAGTTAAGGAAGAAAGTAAATTATGTCCACTGGCTAAGATCTCTTATTCTGTAAGGCATAGTGACAAGTTACATAAAGATGAAATTGGACAAAAATCCAGGAACTAGAACTCTTACAACATTAATCACTATAAATAGACAGAGTCTAGGAAACATTACTCTGCATTTAGTGTGCACCTGCTGTATGCCAGATACTGTGAAAAGGATCAAAATTCCCTACATACATTCCATTTTTATTTTCGTAAGCCTTATTATAAAAATGCAAAGAAATAAAGCCACTACATATCAGACCCAAAGTCTATGCAACTTGATGAACTTATATTCTGTTGGAACTGCAACTCAAAGTGGAATCTACAAAGCTTCTTATCAAATTTTACTCTTTAAGTACCAAATATATTTTATGTACTTATCTAAGACCAAAAGAAAAAAAAACAGCTCAAAATCCATGACAGAATTTCAATCAGAAAAAAGAAATCAACTCTGTACCCTTAACTCATCAATGATCTGAACATCAATGACCTCTTCATTCCCTTGTTCTTAACTTTTTTTCATGTTACAGTGTACCCACAGGTACAATTGTTACAGTGTATCCACTTGTACATTTCTTAACATCTACACACCCGTTATTGACTTGATTCCACATGAGAGAGAAGATGTGATTCATTTGTTTTTTGAGGTCATGTGAACTTGCTTAATAGTGTAGATTCTAAGTTCTATATACTTTCTAAGTTCTCTATTATATATATGTCTATAATATATTAGCCTATTAGTAGTAATAATACACACACATACATATATATACATATATATATATATATATATATATATATATATA
>JADRCD010211697.1:26960-84393 GCA_019843815.1 Montemys delectorum | reverse complement strand
CACAGACAACTATATTGATCTGATGACCTGAGTTTAATCCCAGAAACTCCGAGCTGGAAGAAAAAAGAACCAGCGTCTCCAAGTGCTCCCGACCTACAGACACAGAGATAAACTGAAAAATAAGAGACTATAAGTTTAGGGGAAAGGATGTAACAAGTGCATGTGTACACAGGAGAGACAGGGAAAAGATGGGAGATAAAAACTGAAGCAGGTGAACGAAGGAACCAGGGAGAGCTCTGCATGGGAGACCTTTACATTGCTTTGCAACTTTTCTCTTAAGTTTGGAATTACATAAAATTAAAATGATACCTAAAAGTTCCCTAAAAAAGGATGGCAATGTATTCTATGTAACAAAATGTAGCCAGCCCTCTGTATGATCTGTGAACTTAAGCAATTGGGGATCAAAAATATCTGGGATGAAAACATGGCTATCTGTGTTAGTTGTGATCAGTAACTGCAGGTGACCTAAAGTACTTGGAGTCTGGGAAGGAAGTGAAATGCAAATACTATGCCGTCCACATGTGGGAGCTGAGATCTGTGGGCTCTGACAGCCCTAGTGGGCAGAGGACCCAGAACGCCAAAGCACAACTGTTTTCTTGTAAGCCACAAATCAGGACCCCAGCAGTGGCTCTGCCTCTTTAACTGTATTACATGAGGAAAAGCTTCCTTCCACATATCCCTGAGTGAGCACTTGACTTTTAAATTACGTTTCTAATTGATTTAGTGTGTGTTGTCTATCCACAGTGAGCAGATGTGGAGGGCAAGGAATGTCTTATGGGAACTGGATCTCATCTTCCACCATGTGGGTTTGGGATCAAACTCAGGACTTCTTGGCAGCAGGCACCTCATCTGCCACTTAGCTGGCCCACAGTATTTCTTAAGTAACAACACTGCAGAGATGCTGTTAAGTGTGGAAAAGGTATACGAAACCCCACAATGCCTGCAGGGTAGGTGGGCATTATCCTGAGGTGGTGAGACTATCTAACTATATTCAACCAGTACTATGTTTTTATGGAGAGGGCAACAGCTAGAACTTAGGGAATCTATGTTATATTTCAGCAGATTCCTAGATAATGAAAGGGATAAATATTTTCAATACACAAATTCATGAAGAAATGTTTCAAGTAAGCAGACGTTTTCCAAAGAGCTTCTGATGTGATGTTGGTCAGTATTGATGTTTTGTCTTAAACTAGAAAATATCACAAGAAAAGAAATAAAATACAATTCCATGTTAATTTTCCCCAAGCTCCCATATACTGCACTTGTTTATAAAATATGCATTCATTTACTATTCCACATCTAAGTGTGATGTAAAAGCCCGCCTGATGACAAGACATTACTCTTCTAGTGTGCGCTCTCACGCTCTCTCTCTTTCTTTCTCTCTCTCTCTCTCTCTCTCTCTCTCTCTCTCTTTCTCTCTCTCTCTCGTGTGTCTGTGTGTGGAGGCCTGAAGTTTACATCATGTGTCTTTTCTATACCATACTCCACTTTATTTACTTCCCTGAGGCTGACCAGTAAAGTAAATTTACTAGTACTAGCCAATCCTGGCATGTATAGCTAGCCAGCTTGCCCAGGGACCTCCTGTTTGCCTCCGGAGTGCTGTGCTTACAGGTGGCTGATAAGCCACCCAGGATTTTTGTTGTTGTAATTGCTGTTGGTTTAATTTATTTGTTTAATGTATTTGTTTGATAGAGGCCAGCAAGGGAGATCAATCCATTCATCTCACACTGGACTTACAGACAGTTGTGAGCCTCCATTTGGGTGCTAGGACTCACACCGAGATCCTCTGGAAAAGCAGCCAGCATTCTAAACCACTGAGCCATATCTCCAGACCCAACAACCCAATTTTTCCAGTGGCTTCTCAAGATCCAAACTTCAGCCCTCATACTTCACAGCAAACAATTTATCCACTGATTCATCCTCCCAACCGTGTCCTGATCACTTTTTAAAAGTAATGACCATAACTTACATGAAATTATATATACTAACACTCCATTTTGAAGGCTGTGTTGGGGCCTTTGCCTAGCTTACCTTTGTCTGTTCTTTTCTAAGTCGCTTTAATAACGTTAAGTCATCCAGGTTCTTTTCTCTCTCTTCTCGGAGACTTTTCACTACTGCTGAGGTCTGGGCTATACAGTTCTTTATAACTCTGTCCCTACTGACATGAGCTGCCATCAACTAAAAGGGCAAAAGAATGAAAAGAAGGAAAGAAATCACATTAATTTGTTACATTTTAGTATTAGAAAAAAAATTGAGACTTCAGGAATGTAATAATTTTTAAAACAATTTTTTAAAATCCCTGCAAGAGGAAACTGTTGGCTGTATTGCCTAGATCAGCTAAGAGGGAAAGCCTCAGAGGTGCAGAGGGTGAGGCCAGGCTGCCTCCTTCCACAATCCAGGCCAGTGTCTCCTGCTCCTACCTCCCACAGTACCCAGGTGGGCTGGCCCTGCAGCCTCTGCCTATCCTCGCTCTCCTCCCCTCCCCCTGCACATGTTCCTCCACCTCATGTCCACCCTCCCTACCCCTGACTGTAGTCTCTCCTTTTTTCTCTTTCCTAGTTGGTTTCAGTCTCATGTTGCTAACAAGGGAAAGATGTTGTGAACAAAGGAATGTGGAGAATATCTTAGTTACATAAAGAAATACAAAGACTATTATATTTAACTATGCAATCAGAGGCCTTTTCAAGAATTTAAAGTATTGACAAAGAGACGCTGAGGCAGGCTTAGTGGCTGCACTGTGTATGTTGACTGCAAGGGTAACTGACAGGATGATTCCCATACCCTTCCCAGCCTTTCTCCATCTGTCCTGCGTAGGCAAGGTATAAGGTCACGGTTCAAGCCCCTCTTCCAATCACACCTGGGGAGATCTCAGTGAAATTATTTAATTTTTATTATGAGAAGCCTTTCAAGGTTAACTTTCTAAATGTCTGCTTTAGCTCTCATCTTCTTTCCTATGAAGAAAATGTCACAGTAGGAAACATGAATATGCCTTCATCAACCATCAGCAACTTCGGATGTTCTAGACCCCTCACTCAGAGGAGCCGGCACTCAAGAGGAGGTCTCAGGACCCCTCAGAGGAGCCAGCACTCAAGAGGAGGTCTCAGGACCCCTCAGAGGAGCCGAGTCTCAGGGGTTCTGAGCGGCTGAGCGCCCCACAGAGCACCCCAGTCTCTAGAACAAAGTTACTGGAAACATAATAATGACTACTCTGGCAAGCATATTAAAATACAGAAAACAGTACTTTCATAGTTCACTAATCCTCTACAACACTATCAAACTGAGGTGCATGGAGGTGTTACAAAATGCTCGGTCAGCAACCTAGGAAGCAGCAGATGTGAGATTTCATCTGGTCCTGGAATCCATATTGCTAAGCATGATACTATCAACCCCATGCTAACAGAAGACTGGAAATGGGAAGAACTCAAATAGTAGAGACTATACAGGGAGCAGGGAGGAGAGCAACACAGAGTGACCATACATTTCTAGTTCTTTAGTCAGAGGCACCTGAAGACAAACATCCTATCAAACATCCCACAGCACATTAGGACTTGGATGCCCCCTCACACACACTTGCCATGACTAAATTACAAAAACACTATGCCTTCCAATTTTCTAAAACCAGTTATTTACCTGACTGCTCAATAGAATGACAGACTTTCACTAACCAGAGAAAACCAGAGCTAAGACGCCAGTAGGCAGTGCTCTGAATTTGGTACGAGTAAGTTTCCCCGCAGAATGACTTCTTGCCACGCCTGCCGGCAATCCACTAGAGATCTGCACAGTGACCCTGCGGTGGGAGAGTATAAAAAAAGCATGTGCCATTTGAGTTTTAACTTCCAATTTAATGGAGGGGCATCAGTAAGATACAGCAAAGCTGCACCATTTCCTTCTGCTTTTGCAAATTCAAAAGAAGACTCTAGCAGGTAAGGAGTGATTCTACACTGGAGACACCAAAGCATCAGGAAGGGTGTTTTATTAATACCTGCAGCTTTCTCTTCCCTTTCTAGCACATACTTCCTGTATGTGGAAATATGGAACATACTAGAAACAACAAAACATAAAAGTCTTGCTAGGCTTTCACTCTTCTTGCTATTAGCTGCTTGGCCTCTTGGGATTGATCCATTCAGGTCCTCACTCTTGCTACTTACTGCTGGACTGTGTCACCATCCTTGTGCTCATCCCATGCATACTGTGTGTTTAAGCAGAAGGCCATAAGCACATAGGCCAGACCACTGCTGTCCCCATTCTCACAACCATCTCGTCACAGATTGATGCGCACACTACACAATGTCTGGAGCCATAGAAACCACATTAAGGTCAGTGTGCTCCCACCTTAAGGTAGACCCAAGATGTCATGTGTTTTTCACAGTGTAGATGTAAGTCAACAACATATTTCTCATTGTACCTGCAAAGAAAAGTATAAAAGAAACACCAAAGACAGACTCAAGTGATGAACTTACAGACTCATACAGCTGTTTACAGGTTTGGCTGGCATCGATTTTCCCTGCAAAGGAAGCTGTTGGAACCGTAGTGTTTAATTCATGTACTATTCTGTCATCAATTGTCCTCATCACCTTGAGTAATTCCTATATATATTTAAAATAAAAAGACAGAAGAATATAATCTCAATGAAATGTTAAGTGATCAGTTAAATATTTAAGCAAAAGGAGAAAAAAACACTTGGATATTTTACAACCCTTTTACAGAAGAGGAAACAAGCCAAACAGTACAATCAAACTCTCTTCGTTTTTATCACAGCAACGGCAGGTGGGATAAGTAACAGTGATTCTGCATGAGGACTCTGCATCTAGTTCTGTGGCTCAGCAGTGAAATCCACTGTCTGGCTGGAGACTTAGCAAACTCTACCTTCCATCTAGCACACAGCCAGAAAGGGCTCTCCAACCTCAACACCATGCGCTCTCTACAACCACTGGTGCCCTGCTCTAGCCTAACTTTGCAAATGTGGGGCTAGGGGACGCCAGGGCAGGGCTGGCCAGCTCAGACCCAAAGCTGTCCACCAACAGCCTTACCTTGAGGATCTCTGACTTTCTACTATGACTGTAGATATTTTTGTGATAAACACAGAACGAATTTGCTACTAGAGAAAAAAAACATACTTTGGCCTTTTTATTCATTAAGCAGGTAAGAGTTAGTTCTAGCTTTTCTTTAGTAACCCTGGTTCACATTTCTCAAGGCCTGGTTTTCCTTCAAAGTCTCCAACTCACATAAACCCAATCCAAAGAAAAACAATACCAAAAGTTATTATTCCCGAGTGGCTGGAGATGTGGCTCAGTAGTGGTGTACTTGCCTACCTCCTGTGAGGCCCCCAGTTCCATCCCCAGGAAGCTACTGCACCCCAAGAGAGCAAAGGACAAGGAGCTCAGAGCACACTGCACAGCACAGACACTCCCCACACCATGAGGAAGCTCTTCTTCCTCACTGCTTGCTAGAGAAGGGAAAAGCTACACTGTCCTCATATAACAGAAACTCTGGGCTGAGTTTCTAGCAGTATATACACTTCCCTTTTTTTATATATGTTCTTAAAATCGTAACATCTCCTATACTACCCACAGAACACACCAGAGTCACTGAAAAGCCACTGAGAGAACAATCACATTACACTATAAACATCCAAGTTACCATTTGACCTTAACATGTATTAGAGTGAACTTCACTTGACTGTCTCCCTCAACATACCATGCCTTCTTTTTCTTTGCCAAATTAAACCCAAGACTGGAAGCAGCATTTTCATTTCCCCTCATTTGTTACAAACGTTCCTGATCACTAGTGTCAGCCCTGTCAGGCCTCGGGTAGTCCACGTATCTAGAAATGAACTCCAGCTGTGCTCCACAAGGATTTCTGGTGGTTAAAAAGACAGAGTTCTCCAGAACCTTGTGAAACAGGTTTCCATCTGCCCAAAGGAGTCATTTCTCTTGCCTTTGGCAGAAGGGACATGTTGTATATAAAAGCCCATCCGTTTCTAGGCTCCCTTGGTCCCCTACTCACACATTCTTGTTATACATCTAAACGTCCATGCTAGACTCCTAGCCTTTCTAGCCCCCAGCTACGCATCCTCCTTAAAACTAATTCCCTCCCTCCCTGCCCCAGCTATGCTCTCATGCTCTGTCTCTGTCATTCTCTGTCTCTTCCCCTCCCCCTCTGGCCATGACCAGTTTTTTTTTTTTTTTAATTTGTCTCTCTCATTCACAATAAAAGCTTTCCTCTTAATCATACCGGAGTGGCCACTTCAGTGGTTTCTTTACTGCACCCCTCACACACACCTACCTTCCTTATAGAAAAATTTGAAAAAATATTTAATTACCCAAAGTTAACCATTAGCAATACAGCAACAGTTTTCTTATTACTTTTATACATATTTATGAAGTAACATTTTTTAAAAAACGACATACAGTGAACACGTTGCCTGTGTTACCAAAAACACTGGATACCACCCCAGTGCTGGAAACCAAACCCAGGTCCTCACGCATACTAGGCAAGTGCTCCACCACTAAGCCACTCCTGGCTTCCTTGAAGGCATTTTTAATAGTTCTACATTCCGTCTGTGGAGTAGTCAAGTGTCACCAACTGCACCTATTTCATCAGAGCACGTAGGCTAAATTCTGTTCCTACCACTCCATTCCCCTTAAACTGCTGAGTACTTTAACAGCCTGCTCATGATCTCAATACAGAAACAGAGCAGCTTTCACAACTTCATAATTTAGACGAATAAATCACAGGCAAGGACTTGTGAGAAAGCCCAACAGATAAAGGCACTTGCTGCCAAGGCTTGATGAACTAAGTTCGACCCCCAGACCCACATAATGGAAGGAGAGAACCAGCTCCCACAGGCTGTCCTCAGACATTACACATCCATTCCCTTCCCCAAATAAATAAAACGTAATGAAAACACCTCAGGCAAGTAACACAAAATTCATTATCTTGTCTCCTTTTCCTGTATTTATTTTTGTTGATAGTATTCTCTGCAAGCCATAACTCTTGGGGAAAATTCTCAATATATTCCCTGACAACTATCACTTTAACTACTATGTCATATAATGCAGGGTATATAATGTCCACCAGCAGTAAATTCCAAACAAGTGAGGGTAGCACTTGGTGAGTCAGAGGGAAGAAAACAGCTGGGTGTGGTGGCACAAGCCATATCATATCACAATATGAGCACTCAGGAGGCCAGAGGCAGGAGAATGGTGGGCTGGAGGCCAGCATGGGCTCTGTAGCATGGAGGGGGAGAGACAGAGCCAGCCTAGCTCCTACAACATGACTGCTTTCTCCCATGCCCCCTTTAAAAGCCTCCTTCCTTTCTCCTCTGTTCACAGTGAACTTATCTTCTGAGGCCGGGTTTCAGTTGTGCCTCCTGGATAGTTTTCCTTGTCCAGGAAAGTTCTCAGCAACATTCTCCTTCGAACAGTATAACAAGAAGCAGAGTGTATCCTTTTACTAACTCACAGGGCATTCAGACAACAGATGCTGAGAGAGAAATACTGTGGGGAAGGGAAAGCTAGTCCCATGGAATGGACCAAGATCAAGTTGGGAGTCAGGGCTATTTTGGGTAAGGAGATCAAGTAATGCCTCTGACAAACACTGGATGTTCTCTCTCATATGCAGATCCTAGCTTCAAATCTTACAGCAATGTGTTTAGCCTGGGGTGCTGCAGAGGCCAGGGAGCTACAAAGGGGACATGAAGAGAAGGAAAAAGAGTCTTAAGGGAGGTGGGACAGTAGACCACAAGTGAAATGAGAGTAGGGGGAGAAGACTAGAGTTAGGCTGGAGCAGGCCAGAGGGCAGAGGGCAGAGGGCAGGCAGAGAAGACAGGGTAGAGGGAAGTGTTAACTCAAGTTAAGAATTATGAAAAATCCCAAATTTTTCAAAATTTGTTCTTTGAGGTGCCCTGCATGGGTGGATAATGGTCCTCCCAGAAGCCGCACATTATATGAAAACCGCAATGCCAAGTGTGAAATACCTCCCTACAAGCTGCTAGTCAGTGAGACCCTAGGGCCCCCAAACAATCCAAGTGACTGTCATTACTGTCATGTACGGTAGGATCCAACTGCTGAAGACACCATGTACTATGGTCACAGGTCATAAAGACACCAAGATGAAGCTAAGCAAGAAGCATTCTCCCTGGTGGCTAGCTTTCCTACCACCAAAAGGTGCCATGAGGCGCCTAGGGAAGAAAAGTCATGTGGGCATCATGAATTACAATAACGACCTTCCAGGCTAGAGGTAAGTAAGGAGTGCTTACTCCTGCAACAGGGAAAGACACCTGAAGATAACCAACTATTTTCTGCTTGGACTTGAGACCTGCTCCGCAGTGAGATGTCCTACCTGGTGTCGTGAACCTGATGGAGAAACCATGGCTGAGTAGCTCATAGGCTCTGCTATGGGAACCTACTACTGCTGTGTTTGCTAATAGACACGCTGTCAGGACACCTCTGAAATACTTATGCTTACACTCCTCAGGTCGGTCGGTGCTGCTGCCAGGCCTCATCAGAGCAGCTTTTTTTTTTTTTTTTTGCGGTAGATGGCAGTTAATGCAAAGACTCATAATTGGTCAAAGTGCTGATAAGTGACTATTGGTTGCTTGGTCCTAAAATCTCTATCAGTCACTCCAAGGCTCAGGCACCACAGAGAAGATGGTGGGAAGAATGTAAAAACCCAAGGGTGGAGAGGGGCGGGGCACTGCAAGATAAAGTCTTCTGGACAGCATCAAGGCAGAAAAGAACAGGAAAAGGAAGAGAGGGGGAGGGAGGGAGGGAGGGAGGGAGAGGGAGAGAGAGGGAAGGAGGAGGAGGAGGAGGAAGAAGAGGAGGAGGAAGAGGAGGAGGAGGAAGAAGAGGAGGAGGAGGAGGAGGAGGAGGAGGAGGAGGAGGAGGAGCAGCAGGAGGAGGAGGAGGAAGGTGATGAACAAGTGTGTTCTAGTGTGGTCTTTTCGTGTCAATAAAACATTTAATCTCCTGTGTAAAACACATTCCTTTTAAGGAAAAACAGTGAGATGTGAAACATAAGATTTGTTTTTAAGGCTACAAAGGTAGCTCAGTGGTTAAGAGCATTGGCTGCTTCCAGAGGATCCAGATTTGATTTGCAGCATCTACATAGTGGCTCACAACCATCAGAAACTCCAGTTCCAGGGGAACCCCACACCCTCTTCTAGGCTCTGAAGGCACTAGACATATAGGCAGTACACAGACATACATCAAGGCAAAACACATATAAATATATTTTTAAAAGATTTGTTTTTAAACTGCACAGTATAATATTTTTGTAGTTAACACACTACCAAGTCCTGGTAGTATGTTTAACACCCACCAACCTTGCCCGGCACAGCATGGGGACTGTGAATTGGCCTGAGAATTCAGGAACTGCAAGGACGCCCCTGATACCACCACTTAACTAGACCACTGAATGTATGAACACAGTAGAAGAAGAGACTCAGCACTGTAGGATATGTTTCAGGATTTCCATGTTTTCTGAGAAGCACAGAAAATGAGTGATAGGCCCTAAAAATGGTGGTTATATGATCAGATTTGTGTTCTGAAAGGGTTGCCTAGAAACTGGAAAGGACACCAGGGCAGACAAGTTAGGAGACTGAAACAGCAATCCAGGCAAAAGATTACACAGCTTAGCATTTGCTGGGCTTTTACTGACGCTGAACTTTAGCCAGTTCTGAGTTTGAAAACCTGCTGTAACTTTAATCATGATAAAGAAATCCTCCCAATAAAACAATGTAAACACACTAGTAAGGTCTTTACACAGCAATGGGATTTGTCTATACTAATTGGGCAATGAATCTACTTTTTAAAAAATGTATTAGTGTGTGTGGGTGCACATGTGTTATGGCATGCATGTACTCAGAGGACAACTTTGTGGATTTGATTCTCTTTCCAAGTTTATACAAGTTCTGGGTATCAAACTCAGGTTGCAATTAGGCTTGTGTGGCAAGTACTTCTACCTGTTAAACCATCTGGCTGCCTCTGAACTCACCCACTACTTTTGCAATCTTACCAACAGAATCTATAAATGAGGTCTACCAAATACACTCTTTTCCTCCCTTTCCTGTGTACTAGTAGGTTACTATGATCTAAAACTGGGCTTTTGATACAGCAGACAATGTAATGCAAGGTTATTTAAACTGAAATTCTCAATTTAAAACCTTCAGTTACCACAGCGTACATGTGCTGAAGAGCTACATGTTAGCAGCAACTACTACATGTATACAGCACAAACGCAGAGCATTTCTATCACCACAGGGAGTTGCACAGAGCCAAGCAAGTGAAGCCGCATGTTACACAGCCCTGAGAACTTGAGCCCCATCTTGGAATCCATATAAAGGTGGAAGGAGAGAACCAATTCCTCAATCGTACTCTGGTCAGATATGTGTGTCCACATGTGTGTCCTGTACTCTCCCACCATGCACACATCCATACAATAAAATTTTAAAAGAAACTTTTAAAAATACAAGGACAGTAATTATACTCATGCACAGTTGTTCCATTATGTTGAGAATTGTTATTTTTAAATTTCATAGGTAGATTACAAAAAAAAAAAAAAAAGGCTAAATCTCTCACCAGGCCCATTTCTTTACAGTGAAAGAAGCATCAGGCCTTATGTCAACTCCAGGAGGGCCTAAGACAAAGGCTGGGTAGTGTAAAGTCAACTCAAAATCAATCATGCACACCCAAATAAATATTCCTAATAGAAATACAGAAGAACATTCTGGAAAGAAATAGTGAGTTATTTTGTCCAAGAGAAACATGACCTGGGTCTCAGCTGGAGAGAAGGAAAGGTACTTCTAAGTAAGTGGCAGGCGCAGGGAGAAAGCATGGCAACGGGAGGAGTTAGGAGTGGTGACAAGGCAGAGGGTTCAAATACATGCTAGATATGGAAAGGACTAGGAGAGAGGCATTTGGAAGATTTTGTCTAGAGGCACTTTAGGATTTTGGTTGTGTTTTGTTTTCCAAGACAAGTTTCTGTGTGTATAACCCTGGGTATGCTAGAACTCACTATGTAGAGCAGACTGCCCTCGAACTCAGAGATACGGCTGCCTCCGCCTCCCAATTAAAAGGCATGTACTACCACTGCCCGGCCTAGGGACGCCGACATGCCATGCCAAGTCCTTAGAGCGTAGATTCTAAATTCAAAAGAGGACACGAAAGTGACTAATGAGACTTATCCTAAAACTGCAAAAATCACAAGTCCCACATGCCCCTGACTCCTAACTGCTGAGATTAAAGTGAGCTACCACATCTAGCACATAATGTTTTTCTTGACCAGCCCTTGACTGTGTTCCCCTAAGGGTCTAAGGGAGCCAAAATTTTCAAGATTTGTAATGCGGGTATAAGAAAATATACTGTGCTTGCAGTCAGAAGTGTGTCACATGTCATCATGTACAGAGTGTACCTGACAATGGTAATAAATGACAGTTACTGGTTTATGGATTGACCATGCTATTCCTTCCATCATTACTTTAGCATATTTTCCCTCTACTTAGAGCAGCTTCGTAGATCTCCTGTTCACTGCATCCCAATTACATCAAGAAGCCATGACAGGGATTGGCTTAAACCTAGATAAGGTTTAATTACTGTTCATATTTGCACAACATAAAATCACCTGTAGCACATTTCTCAGAATATATCCCCATTATTAAGCAATGCATGACTGTACAGGAAACATTTTGCCTGTGTGCAATTACCTCTGCCTAGAATTCAACTGGTATTATCTAAGGCTCAACTCAATTATGACTTCATTTTCTTCCTTTTTGAACTTTCCTACACTAGCTCCAGAGTCTTCTTCCTGTTTTAATCCTCATTTAAAGCTCCTCATCTCATACCCTGTCCACCATAGTATCACCCAGAGCCTGGTAGCTAGTCAATACTGGTAGTGACTAAACTGTTTACCCTGGAATGCATGGGAAAGCCCCAGGTTCTTGTAGGCAAGACTTTGGGGAATGAAAGTTAAATGGAGATCACAGCCAGGCACACGAAATAGTTTCAGCTACTAGAGAGGCTGTGGCAGGACTTCTTGAACCAGGGTTATTGGGGCCAGCCTCCACAACATAGTGAGATCTTGTCAAACACGCACACATGCATACAGATACATAAATGGAGGTCAACAGAGCAGGAACCCTAATCTGCCACAACTGGGGTGCTCATTGGAAGAGGAAGAGATATCAGTGGCATTGCTCCAACTGCACAGACAGAGAAAAGGTGTGAAGACAGACACAGTGAGAAAACAGCCTGCACACCAGGAAAAGACCTCATCAGAGCCAAGCCCAACACAACCCTAATCTTCAGTTTCTGACTTCCAAAATTTCAGGAAACTACATTTCTGTTGTTTAAGCCACTAAGGTCTGTATTTAGTTATGGTGGCTCAAGCAGGCTAAAAATGCACCCAATAAGTTGTTGAATATATGTTAAAATGAGATTTTAAACATTCAATTTTAAATGTTAATTTTGGGGGGGGGGATTCTGTTTGACTTCGGAAATAGGATATTTTCTGGGAATGCTACAATGGAGGAGGGATACAAAAAGTTTAAAACTTTTTTAGAAAAAACCTTTTAAGCATAAAATACATAGCTGTGTAAAAACGAAACCAGAATTACTAATACTTGGAACTTGATAGAAAAGTGGCAGGGATTGCGTAGGAAAGCTCTTGAGAAAATTTTTGAAGATGAAAGCATCAATTTTGATGTTGACATAAGTCTGCCTTACAAGCGTATGTCCATGTCAAACTAGGAGGAACATTCATAAATACTTACGCACTACATCATATGCAAAATATAACCCTCCAAAATAGTAAACAAGCCCAAACTTCAGTCGCTGATATGCATGCAGCATATTTAAATGCACTCTTCATTTGTTCCAAGTGACTTGAAGTCCCTCTTCAAATTAAAAGGTGGGCTAATGGATCGAGAGGTAGATAAGAGATATAAATAAAAATCAGAGCAAGTAGGTATAGCAAGTCACTGACCATAGAATTTTGATGGTGGTTACACAGAACATTCACAGTACAACATCTTTCAACATCTCATAATTATGGGTTAAAGTTCTACCTAATATTGACAATTAAAAAAAAAAAAAAAAGACATGACTTTCAGTTTCTTTCCCCTGGCATTCAGTGTAGGGCTTTCTGTAGTTAGGATAGCTACATACAAAGTGATCTAATGACTCTTGAGAATGTTAATTTTGACTAGTAATTTGTGATAATTCCAGTAAACCATGTCTTATAATTTTTATCAAATTCATTTAAATGTATATGCCATACTAATGTTTTACATTATTACAGCACTTTCAAGCATGTTCTAGTCCTATCTGTAAAGCAGTGGGAACAAAAATTACTGCCTATTTACAAAATTAAAATATATGCTAAGGCTGGTTCTGGGTAAACGGGTCTTTTGATTTTTTTTTTTAAAGAATTATTTATTTCACTTATATGAGTAAGCCACAGCTGTCCTCAAACCTACCAGAAGAGGGCATCCCATTACATTGGTGGTTGTGAGCCACCATGTGGCTGGGAATTGAACTCAGAACCTCTGGGAGAGCAGTCAGCACTCTTAACTTCTTAGCCATCTCTCCAGCCCCGGTCTTTTGGTTTTTAACTCAGAGATTCATTAAATCTTTTGGCCAAGGGACTGGAGAGATGGTTCAGTGGATAATAGTACCTGTCCTTGCAGAGGACTCAGGTTCAATTCCTAGCACCCATATGGCAGCTTGCAATAGTTTGTGACTTCAGTCCTAAGAGATACAACACCCTCTTTTGGCCTCTGTACATATTGCACAGATGTGGTACACAGACATACATACCCACAAAACACTGATGCCCAGAAAAATAAATGTTAAAAAAAATATCTTTTGGCCAAATTATTTACCAAATAAATCAATCTGATGAGGTTACCTTCAAGAATATTACTGCCAGGCAGTGGTGGCGCACGCCTTTAATCCCAGCGCAGAGGCAGGCGGATTTATGAGTTCTAGGCCAGCCTGGTCTACAGAGTGAGTTCCAGGACAGCCAGGGCTATTCAGGAAATAGCTATTCGAGATAGGAAACCCTATCTTGAAAATAATAATAACAATAATAATAATATCACTACCTACAAGCTACTCAAAGTACTACTACAGATAAGGAAATGATGGTATGCTTAAGAAATCTTACTGTCTTTACTTAAAATACATTTTTAAAGGCCATGTTTTCTTTAGCTTCAACTCTAATTTAATAGCAGAACCATCATTGTGAATGACCAACATCCGAATCGTTATTCTTGAATTCTTTCTTTGTTTGTTTTGTTTGTTTGTTTGGTTTTGGTTTTTTGTTTTGTTTTGTTTTTTTCAAGACAGGGTTTCTCTGTATAGCCTTGGCTGTCCTGGAACTCACTCTGTAGAACAGGCCGGCCTCGAACTCAGAAATCGACCTGCCTCTGCCTCCCAAGTGCTGGGATTAAAGGCATGCGCCACCACCCCTGGACTTCCTGATTGAATATTGGACCTTTGATATTTTTAGTACAAAAAGACACATGCTTTACTTAAGTGTTACATCTCCTCTCGGAATCAAGAAGCCAATAGTACAGACCAAGTATTTGACTTAACCCTCCCTCCAAGCTTCCAAATACTCATCGTCTCTCACCACAAAAAAAAAAAAAAAAAAAAAAAAAAGGCACTAAACCAGATATTCAAGTACACGAGGTCTCTTTCACTTTTTTCTCTCCCACAAAATCTCAGCTTAGGAGTGGAGAAGTATTGGTAAAAGCTGGGAACGAAGATCGAGGAACTGCTGAACTGTTAACAATTCCTCCCCACAGCTTCAGAGCTCGGCTTTAACATTCCAGAATGACCCGGATCTCCCTGCACTGAGCACCTACGCTTCCCAAGGCCACCCCTAGCCCCCATGACCTCCAAAGGTTCTCCCGTAAAAAGCTCTGTACAGCCTTTTCCTACAATTTGTCTCCCCGCCCTCCCAGACCAAAGCACCGACTGGGATCTGGGGACAAAAGGCTGGACAAGCTTGCCACGTGAGGAAAACCTCATCACCTGGAACTCGGCGAACTCTTCACAGTTCACACTGCCACTGGGCGCCGCCATATTGGACGAACGCGAGGACCCCGCAGCCGACCAATCACCGTGGAGGAGAGGTGTCCGCGGTGCTGCCCGACAGCAAGCCCTGTGAGCCCGGGTGGCTGCCTTTCCTCTCTCTAATCCGGGAGCGTAGGGTTGTTAAGGAGGAAAGAGACCTCGAAGAAGTGTGGAGAAACAACGGCGTTTGGGGAGGTCAGGGTGGGCAAGCGGTGAGAATGTCTAGATGTTTTTTAAAACAGAGCTAAGTGGTAAGCAGGCTTCCTTCGGACATCCCCGAAGCCAGGACGCCATAGGGCCCAGGTCCCCGAGTCCCTCCGTGTGTGCGACTCGCTTGCACAGCCCTAAGACACAACTCAGCGTTTCACAGTTGGCAGACATCGCCCTTCCTCCTCCGCCGCCTTCATGCCCGGGCAGGCAGGGCGTTTGGCGGCGTCCTCCGCTCGTCGCGCACGTCCCGCACGCCCGCTGCGTCACGCCAGCACGCGTCACGCCAGCACGCCCCGCCCACCACGCCAGCGCCCTGCCCACGCGGGCGCTCGGTGACATTGAGCGCCAGCGCCCGGCCGCCGTGGGCTGCTGTGCGTCGGCGGAGCAGGCGGCCATGTGGAGCCTCCGCGGCCTGCGCCTGGCGGCTGGTGAGACGCGGGTCTGCGGGCGGCCGGAGGGGGCATCACCGGTGGGGGTGTCCTACTAACTGCAGCCGTGTGAGGACCGCCGCGCCTTAGCAAGCGCGGGGGCCTGGCCGAGGGAGACCCTGGCATCTGGCGCTCCTTCACGCAGCTCCCATCTTGAGTTACTGACTTGATGCCTCCCCACCTGGTCCCCATCCTCCTGTGAGCACCTGCTCAGAGCTATCCCTGGAACTAATGCTTTCCACCCTGAATTTCTCCTATCCGTTATTCTAGCTGTGGCTACTTGACCCTCCCTCTTTAGGTGAGGGACTCAAAGATCTCACAGAATACGAGTAATTGTCGCCTGAAGATGTGGGTGGTAGTACATACTTTTAATCAATAGTGCGATAAGTGCCTCGGCTTTCTTAGGGAAAGGTGTTATGCTAATGTATAGTCTGTAGGCTGTTTTCTCTGTAAACAGTGGAGCGTTTTAGTGTTTTGGAGTCTGGTAAAGTGAACGTATCCCGCCTTGGGGAAATCTAGAGAACCTTGAATTATCAGGTTGAGAAATCAGTTTGCAGCTTGTATCTTGAGGGTCTTAAGAGGGTGGCTTACTCTTTTTTATCATCTTTATGAACTTTCATGATATATCCTTTGTTACATGGCATCAAATCACTACAGAGTTGTTAATTCTTTTTTAAAGAAAGAATAGCTCCACGTTTTGCTATTGGAGTAATAGACATTGTAAATACGATTGAAGCAATGCAAAAAAAAAAAAAAAATAGTAGATTAGAATAGTTGTGTAATTTTGAAGAGTAGCCAATGAAGAGGTTAGATTTTACCGACTGGAAGACGTGTTTCAATGGGTCAGTATTGCTAACATCCTTAAACACCAACACTCACTCTGCTCTAGGAAAAAAAAAATAAGGAGAAAGAAAAGAAAAAGCCCTCATTCTATTACTGGTTTTGATTTGTACCAGTTAGGATCTAATCATCAAAAATCTTTTGGGTGCATGTTTATTATGTTATTATAAAGTTCTCAAAAGAGCAAGCAAAAGAATCAGCAACCTGTGAGTTATGCGAAAGGCACTTAATACTTAAACACTGGCAGTAGCTCCTTTTCTAGACTGTAGCACACGTCATGGAAATCTAAAGTGTCTTGGAAGATTTCTGATGTTTTGGAACTTTGCTGCTGGGCCTCTAACCAAGGCAGAATTTCTTGCACAATTTAGCAACAGTTTATTTTACTTCAGATGGGGAATGTTTTACTAGCACACCAAGGAAGTTACGGGCAGCTACTTCCAGGTGATCTGCGTCTGGTGTGTTGTGAACACTTTCCAGTGAGTTACCTGTTTTATTAATAAAAGCGCTTTCTGACTTGCATTATCTGATTTCTACAGCTCCCCCCTTTGGTCTTATTCCCTCCTGTCTTTATAAATAAACATAAGTCACAGGGCTAAATAACTTGTGCAGCACCATTTGGTGATAAATGTCAGCACCAAAGGAGGGCAGTGAGTTTGTGTTCTCTGTGTTCCTTGCTGCTGTTGATACTGCTGCTGGGATCTGCACATGTGTAGGTTAACCGTCTTCTGGCCAGTTGGAGCTTTTTTTGTTTTGTTTTGTTTTGTTTTGAGGCATTCACTATGTAGCCCCGGCTGCCATGGACCTCACTGTGTGGACCAGGCTGGTCTCGAATTCACAGATACCCTGCCCGGTGCAGTTGGGGCTCCTTACGATGAACAGATATGAAATCTGCACACACAAAATGCAGATGTGTTTGTGAAGTGGGCATACACTTTCATACACAAATGGACTTTCAAGAACCAACGGCTGTTTGATAAATAACATTGACCAAACGTGTGGTAGCTCAATTAGAAATATAACCTAGGCATTGTTTTCTTACCCAGAATATTATTCAGAATAAGGTAAATAAGTTCTGGGTAAATAATGTTTTAGAGCCGGGCAGTGATGGCGCACACCTTTAATCCCAGTACTTGGGATGGGAGGCAGAGGCAGGCGGATTTCTCTTTTCTCCTGAAAGCTGAATAAAATAGATACAACTTTTAAGATACTGTATCTTTATTTAGATGTGTGTGTGTCATATGTGGAGTCTGTGTACATATTTTGTGCCCTGGTGAAGGCCCAAGAAGGACATAAGGTATCCTGCTCCACCGCCCTACTTTATTCCCTCACTAAGCCTGCAACTAGGCTGGCAGCCAGCAAACCCCAGAGAGCCTCAGGTCTCCACCCTTCTCAGTGCTGCTCCTTACAGCACTAAGTAACCACACCTGGCTTTTTACGTAAGTGTGGGGGAGGCAAACTCTTATCCACTGATCCATCTCCTGAGCTCCAAGACATTGTATCTTTCAGTAGGATGGTTGGCTCAAAAGAATGAATAGACTTAGCATAATATTCTTCATACCTTCGAGAAGTTCTGTTGCCCTGTGCTCCATTGACTAGAAGTCATCTAGTCCCTTAATATATGTAGATGAAGGAACTTATACTACTTTTGCTTTTTCAGACAGTGTCTCATTTATCCCAGCTGCCCTGGAATCCTCAATCTCCTAAGTAGTGGGATGTCAGTGTGCACTGCCACCCTGCTAGAGGAGGAAACATAAAGGATAGGAAGAGAGCCGGGCAGTGGTGGCACACGCCTTTAATCCCAGCATTTGGGAGGCAGAGGCAGGTGGATTTCTGGGTTCAAGGCCAGCCTGGTCTACAAAGTGAGTTCCAGGACAGCCAGGGCTACACAGAGAAACCCTGTCTCAAAACAAAACAAAACAAAAAGGATAGGAAGGGAACTTGCTTGCCAAGGGCCACAAAGCTAGAACATAACCAATATCTGGCTCCCACTCTGATTTTATTTCCATCCCAGTTTGCTCCTTCGTTGCTCATTTATTTGTTCTTGCTAGCCACCCCTAAATGAGATCACATCCATTGTAACTACTCCGATGTTGGCTTTGCTTATATTGCTCCAGGTGGTGCCAACGGGATTCTATTTGACTGTACACTGTGTACATCACTGCCCACTTCCTAGGGCTTTTTATTGTAGTGTATAAACCAACCCATATAATACAGCTAGAGAACATACCGTATGTATTAGGCTCTAGATTACAGAGCAAAATTGTGAGTGCTGCTGAGCTGGGTCCTCCTGGCATTGGGCACTTCCCCCAACTTCAAAAGTGGTAATGTGATATTGGCAGCTTGAAATCTGCTATGGTCACCGATAAGCACTATAGGTCAGGGATTCCCTGCCCCTTCCTTCCTCCCAAGAGGCAGTACACTACTGACTTTAGAATTTAGAGGAAGGGAAAGGATAGCATTAAGGCTCCATGGAAGCAGGAAGTGTGGCAGCGATTTAAGCAAAGAAAAAAAGTAGATAGGAGTCTGGAGAGGTGTAAATCAGGGAAAGGCAGCAAGGAAAAACTCAGATTACCTTGGAGCAGTAGGAGAAAAACTGTGAGCTTGTAAAGAGTTTGAACTAGACAGATTTTGGCAACAAGAGAAGGCTTCAAAGCCTAAGTCATTTTTTTAAAAACTGGAACATTGAAAAGGCAGTCATGTGCAAGATGCATTGCTATAATCTGTAAAGATTGTAATGTAATGTGTGATGTAAATAACTCAGAGGTTAAGAATGCTTGCTCTTGCAGAGCACTGGAGGACTGGAATTTGGTCCCAGCACCTATGTGGGGCAGCTTCCAATTACCTGTAACTTCAGCTCCAAGGTCTCTGGTGCCCTCTTCTGGATTCTACAGGCACTTGCACTCACATGCACACATGTGTGCCTATAATTAAAAAACATTTTTTAAAGATAATACTTAACTTTTATTTTGTGTGCATTAATGTTTGCCCAAATGTGTGTCTGTGCACACATGTATGCAGTGCTCATGGAGGCCAGAAGAGAGTGTTGGATCCCCAGGGACTGGAGTTACAGATGGCTTGAGTTGCCATGTGGGTGCTAGGAATTGAACCCAGGTCCTCTGAAAGAGCAGCCAGTGCTCTCTTAACACTGACTCTTCTCACCAGCATATATATTTAAAGATGGGTGGAGGACTGCAGACATGTTGCTTATTGTTAGAAATAAGAAAGATAGAAGCCAGGCATGGTGATACATTTCTAAAATCCTAAATCTGGGCAGGAGGTTCAATATAAACTCAAGACCAGCTTGAGCAACATCAACATAATAAGACTGGTATACACACTCGCGCATGCACGCATGCACGCACGCACTTGGGAGGGGGAAAGGAAACAGGAATTGTTAGTTGGGCAGAGTAGATGCATTACTATGTTGTAAGTATTAGTGGGTTATAGGTGATGATGAGATCTCTCAGTTCAAGATCTGTGAACCTAGGAGAAGAAAAATATAGAAGCCATTGTAGTGCGGTTAATTATTAAAATAGAATGAAGGAATCCTAGCGGAGAGGCAGGAGCTCAGAGTCAGCTCAGAACACACCCAGACACCAAACTCTCAGCACAACGGAGATTTATTAGGGGGTTGGGGGGAGTCTCTGGATTGGACAAAAGACAGAAAGCAGATGTCTGCTGAAGTGGGTTTTAAAGGGAAAAGTGGAAGTCTGTGGTAGGACAAGTTGATAAGTCCTGATTGCACAGGTTAGCCAGTGTCGCCAAAAAATGAATTTTGATTTCTGGACCTTGGTGTTTAGTCTCAGGAATGAGTCAGTGGCCAAATAAGGGAATAGACCTTGGGGCTAGCTTTAAGAATGTAATCTAACAGTTTTTGCAAGGGAGAAAGAGAGAAGAGGAAAGGGCAAAACCAGTCTGCAATGTTGGGCCTGCTAGAAAGCCCTTTAAATCCTCCCACAGTGGCACAAAGTAAGAGTAAGGGAGTCCTGGCGTAGCTTAAGAACGGGAAGTGGAAAGGGGATTAAAAAGGTAGGACTGGCAAGATGGCACCGAGCTGGATGACCAGCGTTTGATCTCCCTGACTCTCCGGAACCCTCCCAGTGGAGGTAAAAACCAATTCCTGCAAGTTGACCTCTGGCTTAATGCAACACCATATACATGTGTGCACATTCACAAATAAATAAATGTAAAAATAATGAGACGTGGGTCATTTAGATTTGAGGAAAAGGAAAATGTACTGGTTGGGTTTTGTCAAGTTGACATAAACTAGAGTCACCTGGGAAGAGGAAACTTCAGTTGAGAATTTGCCTCTGTCAGATTGGACTTTGTCAAGTCTGTGGAGCATTTTCCTGACTAATGATTGATGTGGGAAAGCCCACCCCACTGTGGGTGGTGCCAACCTTGAGCAAGTGGTCCTGGGTTGTATGGGAAAACAGGCTAAGCAAGACATGGGAAGCAAGACATGGGAAGCAAGGCAGTGTTTCATGGTTCCTGCCTCTGTTCCTGCTTGAATTCTTGCCCTGATGCCTCTCAGTGATAGGCTGTGGTTGGGGCGTATGAACCAAGTAGCCTTGCCTCCCAAGTTGCTTTGGTTAGTGTTTTTATCACAGCACCCAAAAGCAATGTGAACAGAGTAAAAATGTGGAAGAAGGAGGGATTGAGTTCTTCAGGAAGGATAAGATAGAATCCAAAGACCACAAAGATGGGAGGGGTAGGGGGAAACAGGCTAATGATGGGAATGTAAAATGTATCAGTTTGAGTAGAATGGGGCTCGAGATACTTAAAGCATTTCAGTGAAGGTAAGTACATGTTTCTTGGTCATTCATTTGACCTATGAAAGGGAGATTAGTATGTTATTTATAGGACCTGTTGAAATGGTGAATGTTTTTTCCAAGATTGGGACCGCTATTTTACTGTGGTATGAGACAGGAAAGCTGGGGGTCTACTGTTTGAACTATATGAACTATATAAATTGTTTCTGCCTTCCTGAAAGCAAATCGTTACGCAAGAAACTTTAAATGTAAGTTTGTCCTTTAACCCTCCACTGTCAGGGTCTGGTTCTTAGACAGTGATCAGGAATATCACTAGAGATATTTATTGAGGAAGTTATAGGTTCAGAAGGCTGAGAACACAGGAGTTCAAGACCAGCATGGGCAACAGTGACTCCCCATTTCAGAGACAGACAAGACAGACTGGCTAGCTGGCTGGCTGGGGTGTGATTAAATTTAGATAAATTTAATTGGATGTTATATATCTATCAGAGGTATTTCTAATATCCGGCAATAGTATTTATAGCTTTGTGACATTATAAGGGTACAGTATCTGATTATGAAAAATAGGTTGTGTGCACATAAAGAAAACTGTGGTCGGCAGCACCTTCACTTCAACACTGTATCTTTATGTCCCTCCAAATTTTCTGTGATGGGCAAGAGTTGCTTTTATAATTTAAATGTGGTTTTGTGCTGTTTCTTAAGATGGGACAGTGGCAGGAAGCAGACAGTGAGGATGGAGGTGCAGATAGCTAGGCACAATGTGGCTCAGGACGCTCTCAGATGGAAGGGATCACTAGTTCAGAAAGAGGGAGTTGTGGGTTTTTTTTTTTTTTTTAGATTTATTTATTTATTTTATGTGTATGAGTACACTGTAGCTATACAAATGGCCATGAGCCATCATGTGGTTGCTGGGATCTGAACTCAGGACCTTCAGAAGAGCAGTCAGTGCTCTTACCCGCTGAGCCATCTTGCCAGCCTGGGATTTGTGTTCTTCTGAGCCTGATGGAAAGGATGAGAAAAACAGATAGGGTGGGGAATCTGTTTGCTGTTATTAAAGTAAAGGCCTTGAGTTTCACACAGCCACTGTTGGGAGTGTGTAGTCTGTGGGATGGGGGAGTGGACATTAAGGAATGACTCCCATCTTGTTGTAGTTGAACCATGAGATTCTAGTAGCTTTTTAAAACCTTTATTAAAAACTGGCCAGATTCCAAAGATATATTTATAAATTTGTATTATTTTTTTAATCTCAGAAAAATTTTCCCATGGAACTAATGTTACAAACAGTAATTAGGAGCTGAGCCAGCCTACAAACCTCAGGGTCAGTCTGTCCTCCAGTTCCCTCTGTCCTGCTTCTCAGCACCTGGTTCTTCCTGGAAATCACAGCTCTCCTGTTTGCTGCAATGAAGACAACCAAAAGCAGGGTTCCACGCCCATGGCTTCCCCCCCAGCTCCTCTGCCCCATCTTGCCTTCACCTCGGGCCTGCCCTGCTTTCTGCCCTGAAGATTTGTACCTAAAACACTCTTCTCTCTCTGCTCCAAACTGCTCTGCCTGTTTGGCAAACTTTGGGGATGGGGTTGTGGCAGATGAAAAGATTCTCAGCCGTGGGGGAGCACGGGAGCCACAATAGCCTGAACCAGAGTGGCTTAGTCTAGCATTGTCAGTTAGTTTTGGAAAGCCTGTAGAGAGCGAAGCTCTGGTTCCCCCCATGTCAGAGCCACACACAGACGCAGTGGAGACCAATGCCTACAGCCAGGAAGAATCCATCCCTTGTCAGAACAGCTGCACATGTGAATTTCCAAGCCATTGGATCTGACTCTGAAAAGGCTCAGTACAAGGTAATAGATCTGGCTTGTTTGTTTTGTTGTAATGAGCATTCAGGGCAACTCAGATTGGCTTCTAATATGGAAACCAAATCAGTGGCTCTGTTTTAAGCGAGCTTTGTGGACCAGAATGCTAATCTGTAAAAAGTGTAATTGCTGCAATTTACTCATTCTTTTAGGTCTGCTGAGCACTTATAAAATTTAACATACAAAATACAGTATTGGGCAGGGTGGTGGTGGCACACGCCTTTAATCCCGGTACGTGGGAGGCAGAGGCAGGCGGATTTCTGAGTTCGAGGCCAGCCTGGTTACAGAGTGAGTTCTAGGACAGCCGGGGCTACACAGAGAAACCCTGTCTCGAAAAAAACAAAAACAAAATACAGTATTGATAAACTGGTACATAGCGACTTGGCCATCCCTGGAATACAGTATATCTCCTTTTTCCTTTTGAGATTTAAATTTGGCTCTGATTCACACACACACAAAGCCCCTCAGATTTGCCCTTTCCTGTCATAACTGTAAAAGTATCAGCAATACCCTCGTTTAGTTTTAAAGGGATTAAACAGGCACTTGAGGGCAACATGAAAGCCATGTAGATATTTGCATAAGTTTTTAACCAGCACATGGGAAAAGAACATTGTTGCCTCAGAAGGAACTTCTTCCAGCCAAGGTCATGGCAGTTCCTGCCCTGGAATGTGAGGGAAAAGAAAATGAGGTGGCTGGGCAATAGTGTCACGGCTGCCAAGTGGCCTTTGGTCATCCATGTGGGACCATTCAGAGGAAAGCTGGGTTCTGTGGATGAGAGGTGTACAGGTTCCCCCCAAGGGCATAGAGAAGATGAGCGGTAGGACCATGCCCACAGCTCGTCAGGAGGTACTGACTGTGTTAGGGGCTGTGTGCTCTGCAAACACTCCACTGGGATTCTGGCATCTGAAGTAATGGATTGAGCATTAACAACAAAAAGAAGCTAGCAGTAAGACCCAGCTACTGCTTAATGGATTAGCTTTGTGAAGGGATCTTGTACCCAGCTAGATACAAAGGCATGAAGCTTTACAGTTGTACCCCGGTGTCTTGGTTTGACCAGCAAAGCTAAGGAGATGGATTGAAGAGTTAACTGAAGACTCAGGTTCAGTTCCTAGCATGGTGGCTCAAAACCTCTATAACTCCAGTCTCAGAAGATCCTATGTCCTCTTCTGACCTCCAAGAACATCAGGCACATTCATGTTGTGCATACATACACGCAGGCACTTAAAATTTATAAAAATGTATTAAAATTTACTTACACATAAAATTTAAATACACATGTAAAATAAAAACCACTTAAAAACAACTTGGGGAGGAAATGTAGCTTGCATGCCTCCCTCACAGTCACTGAGGGAGACTGGGAGGAGCACTGCTTACTAGCCTGCTTCTTTTTCCAACCTAGGACCACCTATCTGGAGATGTTACTGCCATAGAGAGCTGGGTCCTCTCACACCCATCATTAATCAGGAAAATGCCCACAGCCTTGCCTTCAGCAATCTGATGAATCTGTTTTCTCAGATTAGGATTCCCTTACCCAAGATGACCCTAGCCTGTGTCATTCACAAAGCCTGGGATCAGCAGGACCCACAAATGGTGCTGGTAAAGAGGAACTATGTCGCATGGGAACTGCACATTAGAACAGCTCAGGAGTCTTACATCATCGCTGGCAAGAGTTCTGGAGGTTTGCAATTGGCTGTGAGAGTCTGCATCTCTATGAAGCTCCTAACTGAGGCTGAGCAACACTGCCCAGACTTAACAGTATAGAGCATTGGTTTCCAGGTGTCTGCCACACAATCCGTCCTGAGCAACTGTGGGTATGGGTGTCTGTTCGCATCTCAGAAGCAAACCTTCATGTGAATACGTGAATCGCATCCAAAGTGCAGGTTGACAATGTAATAGTTATTGGTGGAAACTGACGACCCTTCTAACAAGCTCCTTGAAGATGCCAGCCGCGCTTGAGACCCTCAGGAGCTTAGACCAGTGGTTCTCAACCTGTGGGTCTCGACCCCCATAGGTTGCATATCAGATATTTTCATTTCAATTCATAATTAGCAAAATTGCAGTTATAAAGTAGCAATGAGGAGGCAGAGGCAGACGGATTTCTGAGTTCGGGGCCAGCCTGGTCTACACAGTGAGTTACAGGACAGCCAGAGCCATACAGAGAAACCCTGTCTCGAAAAACCAAAAAAAAAAAAAAATAGCAATGAAATAATTTTATGGTTGGGGGTCACCACAGCATGAGGAACTGTATTGAAGGGTCACAGTGTTGCAAAGGTTAAGAGCTACTGGCTTAGACTAACAAAACAGATTCCATCATAGAATTTTCTCCTTGCCACTAGGACAGAGTAGTCATATTGGCACATCTTGATTCTACCTTGAACTGGGTGTATTTTCTATGCTCAGCCTTTTCTTCTCCTCTCCCATTCTAGATGTATATTGGCATATGAGTGAGATAACTTCCAATTCTCTGTTATTGTTTTCATATGTGATATCAATACATAAGTCTAAAGTAAAGACAGTACAATGTGATGAAGACATGAGTGTCTATGTTGTGTGTGTGTATATATATTGGAGGTTTTTGTTGTTTTTCAAGACAGGGTTTCCCTGTGTAGCCCTGGCTATTCTAGAATTTGCTTTATAGAGCAGGCTGGCCTTGAGAGATCTACCTGCCTCTCCCTCCTGAGTACTGGGAATAAGGTATGTGCCACGACTGCCTGGATCCCAAAGAATTTTTTCACTTTGGAATAATTTTACAGAAAACTTGTATAGATGGTGCACAATTCTGTTTGCCTCTCCTCCAGTAACTTCCATAACTGTGGCACATCATCAAAAACAAGGAAATTAACATCAGTATATTATACCACCCCAACATCAGTGTATTATACCAACCCAAGTACAGGTCTCACTTGTCATCAGTGATGCTCGTTTTCTGGTCCAGGACCTGGTCAGTCTGAGATCCTACGTGGCATTTGGTTGTCATGTGTCCTTAGTTTCATCTGGTTCAAGGAAGCTATAGTAATCTTGGCTCAACCCAGAGAACACTGATTGACAATAGATCGTTGCAATAGCATGAAGTTTATTGATCCAGGTACATGGGGTTGTCCACCCTCACAGGGGGAGGGGGTCAAGCTCGAACTCAAAAAGCATACATCTTTTATACTTTACAGAGGGCAGATTTCTGCAACAAGGCTAGCTGACTTACTCTGGTTGGTGGAACACAGGACAAAGGATCTCATCAGGCATTGGTTGGCTTGCTCAGGGGGCTGTTCTTGGCTTAGTCAGCCAACTTCCCTATGCAACTCTGCACCTGGCCTTGAAAAGTCTCTGGGAAGGGGCTGAGTAACTAGATGATAGGGGGGATTGTCATCAGCAAGGTCAGGGTGACAGTTTGTGGTCTTTTTCAAAATTCACCACAGGGAGGGGTTGGGGGGTTCTTCTGAGAATTGCTAATCTTGTTTTCGTGGACCTTAACATCATTGCGACCACCATTTATTTTTGTTTTGGCCTTACTTAGCTTAGTCAGAATGGCCTGGCTATTCTGTCTCAACATTCTGACCACTAGGCTTTGTTTTTACAACATGTCCTTGGCTATCTCTGAAACACAACTTCTCAGTGTTTGAAGCTGTTGCTTACAGGAGCTGGACTATGGCTCTCTTATTTTTCTGTAAAACTTCATTTCTACATCTCCAGAACTCTGTTTTTCATTTTATTACTTCAAAGTTCTTCACATTCTTTGGTTTTCATGACCTTGACAGTAGTAGCCAGGTGTTTTATAAAATGATTCTCCGTTTGACCTGATATTTTCTTTCTTTTTTATAGTTTAGTTTTACTGTATGTGCCTTGGTTGGTGTTTGCTTGCATGTATGTCAGTGTGAGGCTACCGGATCCCAGGAACTAGAGTTAGAAACAGCTGTGAGCTCCTATGTGGGAAGAGTAACCAGTGCTCTTAACTGCTGAGCTGCCTCTCTCCAGCCCTGAGCTTGATACTTTTAGATGATCAGCCAAGATTGTAGGTTTTGGACAAGAATATCTGATACAGAGATAAAGTGTTTTTCTCTTCACACCATATTAAATATACAGGGAACCCATGGGACTTAGGATTGATGAATTTTTAACCTTGGCCAGTCAGTTTCTCCCTGGAGGTGGCTGTTCTTTTCCTTTCTTTAATCTGTTTGAGAACAAATCACTAAATTGAATCAGTGAAGCAGAGATCTACATTTGAATTTTCTGGAAGGAAAATATATCCCTTTTCTCCATTTATTCATGATGTTACTTACATTAGCATGGACTGATGAGTTACAGCCAACTGCCATATGTATTTTGTGTCTCTATCCTATGTGTTCTCTTAGATCAGTTCTTGTTTCTCTTTACATGTTCCTTTCCATTTGTTTGTTTGTTTGTTTAATTGGATAGGGGTCTTTTTGTTTGTTTTGTTTGTTTTCGTGGCAGGGTCTCAACATGTAGCTCTGGCTGGCCTGAACTCACTGTGTAGATCAGGCTGACCTTGAACTCACAGAGATCTCTGCCTCCCATTGCTGGGATTAAAGGTGTTCACCACTGTATATGGCTTCATTTGTTTGTTTGTTTTTTGTTGTTTTGTTTTGTGGGGGTTTTTTTGAGCAGTTTCTTACTTTTTGGAATAAAAGATGTCCCAGATCTTCCTTGTGTTCCCTGTGCCTTTGTGTAGCTCTGCCGTTGCTTCCCGAGGAGCCCTGACTCCTTGTGCTAGCGAGTGGTGGTGAGGAAGCAGAACCTGAGACTAACGTGCCCCTGCCACCTGAGGTGTTACTGATTCCAGCCAGTCAGATGCTTACGAGGAGGAAGCAGAGATGTGGGTCTGAGATGTACTGGCTGATATTTAAATTTCTGCTCTTTGTAATGCGGTTTTAGTCGATTTGACAAGTGCTATGGCTTTTTAAAGTAAACACTGTCGGACTTCATAGCCAGCAACAGATCCTGACGCCAAGTAGAGGAGCACTTTATGGACGCTGAGTGAACTCCCATCTGTCTTCACTGATCACTAGAAATTAGTCACGTCCCAGGCTGCTCTGTGGTGAGTTACCTCTAAGAAGATCTTTAAGGAAGCCTGAGATTCAAAAACAAAATTCTATCCATGTGTCATCCTGGACCAAAGCAGATTTTGACGCAAAAGGACAACCAGAAAAGAAGCCAGCACCTCAGCCAGCCTCATCCTCTACCCCACCCCCACCCACCAGTTAGCAGCAGAAATATCCATCCTCAGACCCACCCATACCTACTGTGAGAACCTCCACTCTTAAAAGTAGCCAGCAGCTTGGTGAGTTTGGTCTGGTCAGAGCCTTTCAGACAGCCATGAGCCTTCTTTTGGATTTCCTGCTAGGGCTCTGGGGACCGACCACCGACTGGTCAGCCAGGGACAGGACAGGCTTCAGTGCACCCACAGGGTTAAAGGGCTGTTTTTCCTTTGTTTTCTGTGTTTGTAATTTTGATCCACCAGAGAATGGAAAATTTCTGTCTTGGATATCTGGGGCAATGTGTTTTATATCTTAGGGACCAGACAGTAAAGTTAATGAAACGTGGCTTGTTTGTACTCTCATTTCGTGATGAAATCAAAATCAGGAGCTCATCAAGTAGTTTGTGATTGTTTTCAGTAATAACATTTGAAAATTATTTGTATGCTCATGTGTTCTATTTCTAAGGTTTATAAATATTGTGTGTGTGTATGTTTTAATCGGCATTTATCCTTTAGAGAAGATAAGTTTTTATCATACAGTATGGAGTAACACCAAGAAAGGCTGGGCAGTAGCCCAGCAGTGGTGGCGCACGCCTATAGTCCCAGCTCTTGGGAGGCAGAGGCAGGCGGATTTCTGAGTTCGAGGCCAGCCTAGTCTACACAGTGAGTTCCAGGACACCTAGGGCTACACAGAGAAACCCTGTCTTGAGAAACCAAAATAAATAAATGAATGAAAGAAAGGAAGGAAGGAAGGAAGGAAGGTTGGCAGGATGGTTGGTTGGTTGGATGGTGTCTTAGTCAGGGTTTCTATTCCTGCACAAACATCATGACCAAGAATCAAGGTGGGCAGGAAAGGGTTTATTCAGCTTACTTCCACATGCTGTTGATCACCAGAGGAAGTCAGGACTGGAATCGATGCAGGTAAGGAAGCAGGAGCTGATGCAGAGGCCATAGAAACATGGTCCTTACTGGCTTGCTTCCCCTGGCTTGCTCAGCCTGCTCTCTTATAGAACCCAAGACCTCCAGCCCAGGGATGGCACCACCCACAAGGGGCCCTAACCCCTTGATCACTAATTGAGAAAATGCCCCACAGCTGAATCTCATGGAGGCACTTCCCCAACTGAAAGTCCCTTCTTTGTGATAACTCCAGCCTGTGTCAAGTTGACACATAAAACTAGCCAGTACAGGTGGTGTTTCTGATGTAGGTAAATATGACTTCAAATCCCCAGCCCCATTTTGTCCTGGTTATATCTCTGGCCTCATATTCTACTTCTCCCCCATCATTTACACCCTTCCACTTTCAGTGGCCTCTTTGTGGTCCCTAAACCTACAAGTAACATTCTCAAAGAGATGTTCCTGACTAACTCTGAAATATATCACACATACTCATTTCAAATACACATACACGTCATGTCCCAATGACCCCTTCATTTATATTTTTTCTCTTTAGCAGTGAGCTTCTAACGTGTGTGTGTGTGTGTGTGTGTGTGTGTGTGTTCACACAAGAATGTAAGTCATAATAGCACAGATTTTTATCTGCCCCTTATATTGCCGAAGTGTCCTGTACATATACATAGTACATACTCAGTTACTATCTGCTGGGTGAATGAGTAAAGGTCTCCACATGCATTTATGTGGCTGGTGACCACTGAATACTCTAGGCAGTCATTTTGCTTTTATTATCACTGCTGAAACTGAACAAGTGTCAGTTTATCTTCTGTTTTCTTTGGAAAGGGGCTACTAAGGAAATAATTACTGCCTTTGTCCTGTTCTCCATTTAGAGAATAGAGTCTGTCTACCGAGCTCCAGTTAACCTTGCTCCTGTCTAGCCTTCCTGTGGGTAGGAATGGGACAGCATTATGTGGGGTGTGTCCTTGTGGGTCACTTTAAACCCGTGGCCCCCTGGTTTAGCACAGCCCTAGAGATGAGTGTTGTAATCGTGGAACAACAGTGAGTGTACGAAGTGAAGCTGGGTCAGGGGCTCAACAGTGGCTGAAATGCTAAATTTGATGTTATATCTATTTCACCACCATTTGTGGGGACTGGGTACTAAGTTCTCAAAGTGCAGTCTGGCTAGCTTGTTAGAAATGCACTTCACATTTGAGTATGGTGGTTCATTCTGTCATCCCAGCCATGGAGGGGTTTCTATAAGCTCAAAGCCAGCCTGGGATGCATCATGAGGCTCTGGATGAAAAGAGGGGGAAGAGAGTTAAAAAGAGAAGAGACACTTGAGGTCAGTAGCTGTGTGGTGTGCTTCAAACAGGTCTGTAGCTGACTCTGACACGAAGGTCTGAGGGGATGTGTCTGTCCTGGGAAGAACATTGAGTCTCTTCTTACACCCTCACACCCTGGTATACCTTTGTCAGGACTTCTGGCCCCTTGGGGTAGCGCTGAAGATTGCTCTAAAGATTACTTTTGAGTGATGTTGGAACATGAACCAAATGGTAGCGCCTGCTGTGAGTGACATCTGCCAGACGCTGCCACTTGTTTTTCCAATTTGCCCTCAAATCAGATCAGCCCTGGTTCTGTAATATTGCATTACCACATTCAAAATGAGCAAGCGAGAGCAATTGCAGTTCATCTCCTTTGACATGTGACACCTGCTGGCATCACTGTGGTCACCAATGCTGAGGTGGTCATGGTGCTGCTGTGATCACAGACTTAGAAGAGGAAATGAGCAGGGTCATTAAGAGCAGTTACTGTAGGTGGCTTTGCACCAAGAGCCAGATTCTCTTGTGTCAGTCAGTAAGGGCATCTGTTATTGTGTAAATGAAAGCTGTCAGGGCTTAGTAAGGCCTGATCTGATCTGAGGAACATTGATTGAAGAAAAGTGAGTGAACTGTGGTAAGAACCCTGAGACTCAGCAGCTCTAACTTGGTTTGCTTTATTCTCCTGTCAGCTTCACAGCACCATGGAACACCAGGACCCAGACCCCAGAGATTTCTTATCAGTTGATCTGTGTAGCAGTTCACAGTAACTTTCCACTCACAAAGCTCATTTTTCACCTGATTCTAAGCTGTGCAAACAGCTTTGTCCCTGGGACCTTTACGGAAAACTGTGGCGCCTGTTTAGCGTGATGCAGAGTAGTTGAGTAAACAGGAGCATCTAGAAGGAAAAGCTAGGGAAGGCGTTCATTCTGACCTGACAAGCTCCGGTGGGTACGCTGCTGGGATGGAGTGCAGGAAAGAGTGTGTGCATCCGGAAAGGCCAAGAGAGGCTCCAACCCTCACATTTGCCTCACTGGGGCTCTGTGTAAGTTGGGGGGCGTTGAGCCTGGCGTTGAGCCGGGCTTCACCCCTCGGGGTTGGCAGCAAAGGCTCCCAGACTTATTAGTGGGAAGCTTTGTCTAATTATCAGGTGAGCACGAAACTACGCAGAAATGTCTGTGGCCAACCAAATACATGAAGAATACAAGATAATACTAAAAGTAACTATATGCTCAAAGTTACATAAAGTGGATGAAAAGGACAGACCTAGAAAAAACAAAAATCACTGAAACTGAGCCAAAATAATACTTTAAACTCTGACCCAAACTCTTAAGGAGGATCAGAAGTAATCCTTTACAGCTCTCACGGCAGAGGGAAGGGCTGGGGCTAGAACTCAATGTAACGTGTTTACCTAGTGCGACTGAAGATGTGAGCTGCGACCCCAGTAGGGCAAAGGAAAAAAGGAAGGGAAGAAAAGACAAGACCTTTCAAGCAGGTCTTATATAGGTCTTATTATTGGTGTGGTGGCATACACATAGAAACCCAGTACTTGGAGGCTGAGGCAGAAAGGTTGAGAGTTTGAGGCCAGCCTGAGCTGCATAGTGAGATTCCCAGTTCAAAACACTTCCCAATTCCCTTAATGAGGGTGTATTATCTAGTACAATCCAGCAAAAAAATCAAAAGAAAGCTACAGCCTCCCATCCTTTATGAAGACAAATTCAGGAATCCATAGAGACTTGGGGTTCATATGAGTGAGGGAGCAGAGGAGACAGAGTGGCTACGGTTAAAGCCACCTCTCCTCCTCACTGCTCCAGTCTCAGGCAGGCGTTCTGTCCTCTAGCAAATGCATGTGTGCCCATAGAGCTGTGAGCTCCCGTACAAAAGATTAGTCTGTGGCCTTCCGTTTCTGCTTCCAGAGCATCAGAGAGTGCCGGGGCCCAGCTGGATCCATCACTTGCACCTTCCTGCCTGCTTTCTTGCTCAGTGGTACCTCCTAGAGTCTCCCTTTTTCCTTTGTCCCTGACCTGAGCTCTTCTACAGTCCCCACTGCAGGAACCTGCTGTCTCATGCCATGACCTCACATTTTGTGACTCCCTGTTTTCCCACTCCCATTAAAACTTTCTGGATATCTCTGCTTTTAATTATGTTTACTCATTATGGTTAAATTATTCATATAGAAGGTGAAAATTTCTGACTACATATCTACCTATCTATAGATATAGATATAGATTTGTTTTGTTTTGTTTTTTCGAGACAGGGTTTCTCTGTATAGCCCTGGTTGTCCTGGAACTCACTCTGTAGAACAGGCTGGCCTCGAACTCAGAAATCTGCCTGCCTGTGCCTCCCAAGTGCTGGGATTAAAGGCGTGCGCCACCACTGCCCGCCTAAAATACATTTTTTTTAAGATTTATTTATTTTATGTGTATGAGTACACTATAGCTGTACAAATGGCCATGAGTCATCATGTGGCTGCTAGGAATTGACCTGAGGACCTCTGCTTGCTCCTGTCCCACTTGCTCCAGCTTAATACACTGTAGCTGTCTTCAGATGCTCCAGAAGAGGGTGTCAGATCTCCATCCTCCAAAAGGGTGTGAGCCACCATCTTGTTGCTGGGATCGGAACTCAGGACCTTCAGAAGAGTAGTCAGGGGGCTGGAGAGATAGCTCAGCAGTTAAGAGCACTGATTGCTCTTCCAGAGGTCTTGAGTTCAAATCCCAGCAACCACATGGTGGTTCACAACCATCCATAATGATAACCTCCTCTAGTGCATCTGAAGATAGCTACAGTGTACTTACATATAATAAATAAATTTTAAAAAAAAAAAGAGCAGTCAGTGCTCTTACCCACTGAGCCATCTCGCCAGCCCTAAAGTATATTCTTAAAAGTCTCCTTTAACGAAGGTATCTATTTGCTGGCTAGTTTTTTGTTAATACATAAGCTAGAGTAATCTGGAGAAATGCCTGGAGTAATCAGTTGAGAAATGCCTCCATAAGATCAGACTGTGAGCATTTCCTAATTAGTGACTGGTGGGGGAGGGCCCGGTCCCCACGGTGGATGCTGCCATCCCTGGGTTAGTGGTCCTGGGTTCCATAAGAAAGCATTCTGAGCAAGCCTTGAGGAGCAAGCTTGTAATCAGCACGCCTCCATGGCCTCTGCATCTGCTCCTGCCTCCAGGTTCCTGCCCTGTGTGAGTTCCTGTCCTGACTTCCTTCAGTGATGGACTCCAGTGTGGAAGTGTAAGCCAAACTTTTCCTCCCTAGTTTGCTTCATTTAGGTCGTGGTGTTTCATCACGCCGATAGTAATCCTAAGACACGAGCTTTGTTCACCAAAAAGGCTTTGGAATGGTGACAAAGCATAAATGTCCCTATGGGGTCTCTAATACCATTCCCCAGATCCCTTTGGAGGAATGTGTAATTTCAAGTTAGGGGTGGAAACATTCAACGTGGTCTGGAACATGTTGTCAGAGAGGAAGGGAGCTGTCAGCAACCACTTCTCTCATGTGGAAGGAACTCGGGAGCCACTTCAAAGGTCCCTCCAAACCAAAGATGGGAACATTTGAGGACTGCGCGGTAACAGAAGCTTTGCACGTTATGGTGCGGCCACTACTTACACTGCTTTTACATAGAAGGTCACCTGCACAGGTTGTAAGAAGAAGGTGTGTGTGTGCGCCCTTATGTACATATGTTTTTTTATTTTTTTTATTTGGGGGGGGGGGGTCGAGACAGGGTTTCTCTGTATAGCCCTGGCTATCCTGGAACTCACTGTGTAGACCAGGCTGGCCTCAAACTCGGAAATCCACCTGCCTCTGCCTTCCAAGTGCTGGGATTCAAGGCGTGCACCACCACCCCCAGTCCGTATGTTTATTTGTGCAAGCATTTATTCCACAATCCTATTGAGCCTATACCTAAGGGCCAAATGGCGTGGAAAGGGTGCTGCCTCCCCGCAGTCTGTGATGAGATCAGCAGTGAGCAGTGACCCCTGTGAGCACACCAAGGGGTAGCCTGCTCCATTCAGCACTACTAAATGGCAGAAACGCACAAGTCTTGGAAGGGGAAGGAAGGGCTTAGTCAAAGTCGCAAAATAGCCTTCGACTCATTGTGTAGCAGAGAATGACCTGGAATTCAGGCTTCCTCAGCCTGTTTCCCAAGTGCTGGGATTCCAGAGAGATGCCACCAGGTCCCATGACACCCAGGTCTTCGTGTGCTACACTAAGAACCTTGCTACAAACTCTAGCTTGATTCTTAAATCTCAGTTGCCTGTCTTTAAGAGACAGGAGTAATACGGCCATGCTGCCTTCATGACTAGACACGTGTGGACAGTCCCTGCATAGAATTTACTAAGAAAATGTTATGCTGTAAATTTCTAGTATCTTTGTTTTTGTTTTGTTTTTGTTTTGTTTTATTTTGGTTTTGATTTTTTTCAAGACAGGGTTTCTCTGTGTAGCCCTGGCTGTCCTGGAACTCACTCTGTAAACCAGGCTGACCTCGAACTCAGAAATCCGCCTGCCTCTACCTCCCAAGTGCTGGGATTAAAGGCGTGTGCCACCACCGCCCGGCTAATTTCTAGTGGGTTAATCAGCAAAGTAATTGTATAACGTCTTAGATATGCTCATCTTTCCTACATGTGTGTGCCTTGTACGCTTTACATAGACTCTATTTTCTAAACAAGCTAACTTATACTTTCTAAGAAAGCTGAATTTTTGTCTCTTTTCTTTGCTTGTTTCTTTGAGATCGAGTAGCCCAGGCTTACCTTGAGCTCTTTATGTGACCCCAGCTGGCCTTGAATTTGAAATCCTTAGGCCTCAGCCTTACACGGACTGTGTCACCACACCCAACTTTTATGAGTTAATTTGTGTTTTGTGTATATAAATGAAAACTTGAGGACTTGCCTTCTGGGGGTGGGGGGGTGTAAACAGGGTCTTGCTATATAGCTGGCCTGAAACTCCATGTAGCCCAAGCTAGCCTCAGACTTTTGATCCTATCTCCGCCCCCCCCCCCCCAACTGCTGAGATTACAGGCCTGCACCACCACACTCGGCCACGTGCAAGAATTTCTCATCTTCAAAAAGCATCAGACTTTCTCTCTGAAATATGTATCTCTCTTTTAGGACGTTGTTTTAGGTTATATGAAAGATGTGCTTCCTCGTCTCTAAGGTTTACCAGAAACACTGACTTGAAGAGGATCAGTGGATTCTGCACCAAGCCACAGGAAAGTCCCAAAGCTCCAACCCGTAAGTTTTTATGACTTTATCCATTTATTGAATAAGTAGCCCCTCCCTCCTTATCCTTTAGAATTATTTACAATCAAAAGAACCCGAAGATGCGGGCCAGTGATCCTACATCATGCTCAGCCGTGTAGCTTTGCCTTTCTTACTGTGCATGTTATTGGTTGTGTTCACAATGCACAATGGTGTGTGTGTGTGTGGGCTGCAGGTAAGCATCAAAAGTCTTTTTCAGTCATTCTCACTTTATTTTTATTTCTTGAGACGAGGGCTCTCACTGAATCTGAAGCTCACCATTTGCAGACTGGCTGCCTCCCCAGGCTGAGATTCTAGGTGTGCACCCTCATTCCTCACTGTTTTTTTTGTTTTTGTTTTTGTTTTTGTTTTTGTTTTTTTTGGGAGGTCCTGGGGATTGAACTCTTATCATTATGATTGACCGAGACATCTCAGCCACATCAAGCTATTATGTTTGGAGTGAAATATAATGAATTGTAGGTTTAGCACTGACTTGAGCCATATCTGTTCTACATACCTGAGGCTAAGTAAGCTCTCATCCCTGCTGCCACTGTGGGGAGGAGGGCACTGTACCGCTGTAACATAACAGTCGTACTTGCCTGCAGCTTCCTCCTGTGAGTGTCCTTAGGCGTCCTCGGTGGCTCGCCCTCCACAGAAGCTTATCTTTTGTCCTTTTGGGACCTTCCCAGGGGACAGTCATAAATTCAGTCAGACTTGAACAAATCTAAGATGGCGTTTGTGCCCCTTTCCTCCCTAACTGGTTATCTTCATGATGTTTTGGCTAACTGTACTGTTGGTCTTACGTCCCCTGGGTTTGAGGGTCTTCCGGAATCCTTCCCTGCTTTAACTCTGGTTCAGAGCCTATCCCGTCACTTTTATGTCGGAGCTCCCTCCTGCTTGGACTTTTTGCCCAGTCTACACTCTTGCCCTCTGTGTGAAGAATGAGCAATGCCTTCCTTGCTTGAAAGCACACCTCTCAGGGCTGCTGTGATGGCTGGAGTCTGTAGCCCTGCACTAGGGTGTAGTAGAAATTAGTTAAACCGGCCAGGCAGTGGTGGCACACACCTTTAATCCCAGCACTTGGGAGGCAGAGGCAGGTGGGTTTCTGAGTTTGAGGCCAGCCTGGTCTACAGAGTGAGTTCCAGGACAGCCAGGGCTACACAGAGAAACCCTGACTCAAAAAACCAAAAAAAAGGAAAAAAAAAGAAAGAAAGAAATTAGTTAAACTGCTTTGTACTCCCGGCAGGTTTCACTCCCAGCACAACCGCCAGAGCCCTCTGGATTCAAGAATGAAAGAGACACACGCCAGTTATTTTTAATATACCTTGGCTAGCTCAAAGGCTGGGCAGTTATTAGTCTTCCCACTGCTAGCAAACACTCCCTTCTGGTACTTCTGAGTTAACATCTTTTAAAATCTTTCTTTTTTTTTTTTTTAAGATTTATTTTTATTTATATGAGTACACTGTAGCTGTCTTCAGACACACCAGAAGAGGGCACCAGATCTCATTACAGATGGTTGTGAGCCACCGTGTGGTTGCTAGGAATTAAACTCAGGACCTCTAGAAGAGCAGTCAGTGCTCTTAACCGCTGAGCCATCTCTCTAGCCCTGGAATCTATATTCATCTCCGCTACTCAAACACAATTGAGGAAGTGGCCTATGTGGCTGCTTCCCCTGATTCTCACGTGGGCCTTTAGATCTGGTCTTTCTTCTTCCTCATCATGGTCTTCTCTCTCTTCCAGTTCCTAGCCCATGCAAATCCAAAGGTTCTGCCTCAGTCTACCTGCCCAGCCATTGACCATTGGCTCTTTATTGATCAATCAAACACTAATTGGGGACAAGGACCTTCACTGTTTCACTGTCAGGACTCGCAGATTCCCAATGCTGGGCGCTAGATTAATTGAAAGAATTAGAACCAAACCCCAACCTTAGGAGACAGCGTCGAGAAGGCCCTCCCTTAGCCGGGGTGGAAGGTCCTCTAACGTAAAGTGAACCGAGTCGCCTTTGCTTATTGTCCTGGAGGCAGCCAAGCTTTGCTGATCATCTCAGCTCATCCTTTCCATCCCATCTTTCCACTGTACAGTGGCTGGGCCTTCTTACCTTCTGCCTTAGTCCCCACGGAGCTGTGGAATGTCATCTGGGAAACAAGGTATTCTGTGCAGTGCTATTCACATAGCATGAAGTTCTGGGGTTTGTGGTAAATGAATAACTGAAAGGTACAAACAGCATTTTTTTTTCATTGCTTGATTTGAACATTAAAATCTCAAGCCAGATTCCTACCTATTTTTCCCCACAGAGTCTTACAGACACAGAGTGCCGCTGCACAAGCCCACAGACTTCGAGAAGAAGATCCTGCTGTGGTCAGGCCGCTTCAAGAAGGAGGAAGAGATCCCAGAGACGATCTCGTGAGTGCTGAGCTGAGGGCTGAGTGCGGCCTGCGCCTCTCACTGCCTGTAGAGGGGGCAGAGTGCACTTGAGTGCGGTGTAAAGCCTGCCGACTACATGGGGAGCGCTCCTCATTCTCCATATGTTCCGTCTTTGCAGTACCCAGAGCAGAGTTAGGAAACTGTCATGTTTCCTAGTGACTAAAGTATCTGTCGGGCGCTGAAGTCAGCTGATATTTAGTTACATGCCCCGGCCCTCACCTGGAGGAGAGTGAGGGGCAAGACACACAAAGAAGACCAGCAAGCTGACAAATTTTAATTTTTCTCACTCAGATTATATACTGAATGATATATATATATCCTGTATATGTGTGTGTGTGTGTGTGTGTGTGTGTGTGTGTGTGTGTGTGTGTGTATGATAGTGTTTTGATGCAACTGCTTTAGTTTGGATCTTAAACATCTTCCAAATACCCACAGGTGTTGGCTCTCTTAGGAAGTCATAGAAACATTAAGAGGTGAGGCAGACAGTGGTGGCGCACGCCTTTAGTCCTGGCACTTAGGAGGCAGAGGCAAGTGGATTTCTGAGTCCAGGGCCAGCATGGTTGCTCTTTAGAGTGAGTTCCAGGACAGCCAGGACCACATAGAAAAACCCTATCTCAAAACCAAAACTAGAAAGAATGGGGGTGGAAGGCCTCATGGGAGATCTTCAGGGATCCTAATCTCTTCAGCTTTTTTGCTTCCTTCAAGGTAAGTGCTGTCGTCCCCTCACCCCCACCCCAATCCTCTCATACTTCAGCAGGGTATTCTGCCCCACACAGACCCAAAGCCATGGGTGCATTAATCTTGGACTGAAACCTTAAAGACTCAAGCAAATTAAACCTTGCACTTGTACTGTGCTGGTCATCTTGGGTATCCCTCCCTGGTAACTAGGAGGGGTTTCTTCTCCCACCTGCCTCCTTAAATCTTGTCTGGTTCAAAGATCTTCTCAGATCTGATACTATTATCATTATTATCATTGTCTGAAGATTTCATACATACATAAAATGTGGTTTGATTTAGTTTAGCCACTTAATCCTCCAGTTCCTACCACATTTTCCTTCCAACTTCACGTGATTTTTTTTTAATCCAAACTTGTTCCTTTTGAGATGAGTGGCAACTGTCATAGCTATTTTTAAATCTATTTATAAATGGTCTCAGCCAGGTGATGGTGGCGCACGCCTTTAATCCCAGCACTTGGGAGGCAGAGACAGGTGGATTTCTGAGTTCTTAGTCTCCAATGATTTTAGTTAAGCAGTTAAGCATTCACTGTGTTTAGAATTTGTCCCTGGTTCCTTCCATCCTGCAGGCCCAGCTTCAGTGCCTGGAGAGCTGCACAACAATTCTGCATCCCAGGTCCCAGCTCTTACATCACGTTATGTGTGTGTGTTCAGGGTCCTTCTCCGACCTGGTCTCCTCCAGGGCAGTATTTGCAAGCCATTACTCTTAGGGAAGGACATAAAAAGCATCCCAGCCCCATTATTGATGGGTAATGTCACACCTGCTGGGGAGATCCCACTTGGACTTCATGTGTCCTGCCTTGAGGTTCTTCTAGGTACCATATGGCAGGAGAGCCACAACCCACTGCCATCCTTCAGACTCACAAAGATAACTGGCCTTCTGTCATTTTATTTTAATTTACAAGTATTCATTTAGTGTCTTGGGTGGTGATTGTGACACACCACCTGTGTCAAAGTTAGACAACTTACACAAGTCCCTTCTACCATACGGTCCTGGGAATCCAATTGAGGAACCTTTACCTATGAGCCATCTTGTACACCAGCCTTCTTGTGAGACTCTTGTACATTAGGCCTTGTTTTTGACTAAGAAATTATCTGTTAAGGCATGTAGTTCAGCAGTTGGAAGACAGGTTATAAAAGCTACTTTCTGGGTATTTACCAAAGAACACAGGCTCCACTGCCATTCAGTTTTGGGAAACCCTTCATGACAAGATTAACATTAAGGGACCATTGGTAAGGGATTGTTTCACTGGCCAGGCAGTCTCAGGTCTGTTCCTGATTCAAGACTGCTAGGCTAGGGGCTGGAGAAAAATAACGATTTAGTGCATTATTTGAAAGAAAGCCTAAGGTGTGTTTTGTTTTGTTTGAGACAGGGTCTCTCTGTAGCCCTGGCAGTCCTAGAACTTGCTATGTAGACCAAGTTGTCCTTGAACTCCCAAAGCTGCTCCTGCCTCCGCTTGGGTTCAAGGCTTGTGCCATTATTCCCAGCAAATAAGAGTTTTGTTATGAAATGCACTTTTCGATGAATTGATAAATATGGAAAAACTTTGAATTAATAACATAGTTTCTAATCTCCCCCCAACCCTAAATCCAAAATCAGAGTAATCGGGGATGCAGAGATGGCTCTGATTAAGAACACTAGCCACTCTTTCCCCGAATGGAAGTTCAATTTCCAGAACCTACATATGGCTTACAACCTTCTGTAACTCTGATCCTAGGGGATCCAAATCCAGGACCCTGTTCTGGCCTCCTCCGACACTGCATGGATATGGTGCACAGACATACATGCAGACAAAACACCTGTACACATGGGGGAAGAAGAGCCAGGTGGAGTGGCGCATGCCTTTTAGTTCTAGCACTGGAGAGGCAGAGGAAGGCAGATCTGGTCTCCAGAGTGAATTCCAGGACAGTCAGGGCTACACAGAGAAGCCCTGTCTCAAGCCTCCACTCCTCTAAAAAGTGAAAAACTGGAGTACAAAAAGGATATTAACTCCTCCACATTTGTTTTTTTTCTGAACTGTGTTTTTGCTGTGACTTAAGCTCATAGCAGAGATTTTGAGAGAAGAATGAGTTCAAGGCCAGCCTGGGCTATAAAGCAAGAAAAACCCTGTCTCTAAGAACAACCAAAAAATAGTTGTGAACTTGGTCCACCCTCTCCAAGGTGCTATGAAGTCCCTACGTTCTAGCTTCTTTTTTCTATTTATAGACGTCACTGTTTAAATTCTGTTTACATCACTGTCTGTAAATAAGAAATGTTGTGATGCAGCACAGTGTTTGATCCCTGCCTCACAGGGTCAGAAGGAGAAGGGTTAATACTGTTTTCTCATTCTGTTACTAGGTTTGAGATGCTTGATGCTGCAAAGAACAAGCTCCGGGTGAAGGTCAGCTATCTAATGATTGCCCTGACCGTGGCAGGATGCATCTATATGGTTATTGAGGGCAAGAAGGTGAGCGTGGAGATGGAGGAATGTGGTGATTGGCTCCTACCTTGCTCTGAGAAGGAGAATACATTGTATTAATTTACTGGCTCTAAGAATACTTTGTATTAATTTACTGACCGAATGCTGACTGCACTCCAGGCTCCTCTGAGTGGTGTCCTCTTGCACACCTCACAACAGCTTTGCTAGATAGATGCTACCACAAGAGGAGGAAACTGTAGCTTAGGGGGCTTTAGCAGTGGGCTGGAGAGAGAGCTCATCAGGTAGCAGCCTGATGACATAAGTTCAGTCTCTTCAGCTGGTAGGAGAGACACAACTCCTAAGACTCACCCTGGACACCCACGTGCATTCCATAGCACATGTGTGCCTGCACATGCACACAATAAATAATAACGTTTTAAAGTTAGTATTGGCACCTTGCTCAAAGCCATGCATGTACCATACACTTTCCAAAACTCATATAGTAAGTAGAGACAAAAACTTAAAATTTAAAAAAAAAAGAAACAGGGGCTGGAGAGATGGCTCAGCGGTTAAGAGCACTGACTGTTCTTCAAAAGGTCCTGAGTTCAATTCCCAGCAACCATATGGTGGCTCACAACCACCTGTAATGGGAACTGATGTTCTCTTCTGGTATGTCTGAAGAGAGTGACAGGATACTTGCATTAAAATAAATAAAATTAAAAAAAAAAAGAAAGAAAGAAAGAAAAAACCTTAGATCTAATTTTGCATGTTACCAAATGCCCTATGAAACATCTTGTTATTAAGATCTAGTTACACTGGAGGCTGGAGAGATGGCTCAGTGGTTAGGACCTCTTGCTTCCTTGTAGAGTGTACTCAGGTTCAGTTCCCCAGCACCCACATGGCAGCTTACAACCACCTGTAACTCCAGTTCCTGGGAACCTGGCACCCTATTCTAGCCTTCACAGGTACCATGCACATATGTGTGCATGTACATACAGACAGGTAGATATCTATACACACAAAATAAAAATAAGTAAAACCTAGAATGTATGTGTCCTTTAACTCAAACGCATACTTTGAATGTCATGCCTAATTCTGTGTCGTAGCTTTCACATAGTCCATATTTAAAAGACACTTCTAAAGAAGCACTTGTCAACTGACCTTATCCTGAGCAACTCCAGAGTAAAATGGAAGTGAACTGGTAACTCTCTACGCACTGCAGTTACATAAAAGCACTAGCCATTTCAGTCTGGCCTCATAGAAGCACAAAGAGCCAAGGGTGCTGACCTGGGTTAAGTTCTCTTGACAGTGAGCCTGTCCTACTTCACTTTTCCCATCTCCCCATTTGACCTCTGACCTCCCATTCATGGCTGTCAGACTGAAACCTTTAGAAGCCTGTGCACGGGCATGTGGGTTTCTAGAACTCTGAGAAATGGCTGACTGACATTAAAGATCTCCAGAAGCAAATTCCCCTGGGATGTCCTCCAGCACTTTCCAAGGCTGTGCTAGAATGAAAAGCCTCTGAGCTAACGTCACTTAGAAGAGATAAGTTAGTTACCATCATGCTTTGTCCTTACCATTGACATTTGCTTCCCATCTGTTTTTCCTCCCACCAAATTCTTCACATGTGAAGTAACGCAAGTCAGGAAATCCCAGCTTCTGAGGCTGCTAGATTCACATACTTGACATAAGCACTGGTCTGATTCTGTATGCTTCATACAAGCTGAACAGTTCCCATTGAGGGAAGCCAAAGAAATGGAGAGTGCTCCCCTGCTACCAGCTGCTTTGAAAGGGTGGAGTTCCAGGATAGATAAATCTAGAAGTTATCAGGGATAATATTTTGGTAAAGCCTGGGATTCCCAAAGCTGCATGTTTTGTTTAAAGAAGGGCTAGAAAGACAGGAAAGTATACATTAGTTAGAGAAGCAGAAAGGAAAAGAGAGCAATAGAGATGAAGTGTTGTATATTGTAAGAGAGGGAAGGATGTAAGGAAGACGGGATTGGAGAGGGGCGTACGGCAGAGGAAGGGGAGCTGTGCATTTCCTTGGATGGGCTGTTGGGTTTTCAAGTCAGAGAGGGAGTGGAAGGTGTGTAGAGGGCATGACTGTCCAGTGTCCAGGCAGCTGACCACTCCTAGCCTGTGCTGCACAGTTAGCCTACGGTTCTCAGCACGAGGACAGAACAGCCTTCCAAATGTGCCATCATCTCTTCAAATGTGTTTCCTTTTAGGCTGCGAAAAGACATGAGTCTTTAACAAGCTTGAACCTCGAAAGGAAAGCCCGCCTGAGAGAGGAGGCAGCTATGAAGGCCAAAACAGACTAGAAGTGTTTGTGCTGGCTTTGGAAAACCCAGGAGTAAGGTTGCAAGGAGAAGCCTGCTTTAAAAGGATGTGATCTGAGACCCACTCTGCAGACATGCATTTTGCACAGACATATTCCACTTCCCTATTTCTGCTGTAGAGGAACAAATAAATTTTCTTAAAGAATGACTTGTCTGTGTCTTGTTGCTTTGATCCAAGTAAAACGTAGCCTCCCCACTTTGCAACGTGAAAAAGAGGCAAATGACTTCAAAGTTAGTATTATCTCTTCTTTGGAGTATCAGGTACATTATCTAGCTTCTGCTCACCTACCAAAGGTGATCTATCCTTTGAGACAGAGGTCTTGTAGGTTAATCTTCTGTATACCATGTCTGACAGCATAAGAAGCCAGGGAGCCTTTGTGAAGCCTGGCTCCCCAGAGCCTCGAAAGAAGCCAGACCATGCACTGAATGTCCTGGCAAAGGCATGAGAGTAGCTTATCATTCATCCTGGACTTGCTGGGGGCCGACTGCTAACGCCTAGTTCATGGCTTGGCTCCCAATTAGTCCCTTTCCTACTCTGAGGGAATTACACTTTGTACTTAGGAAAATGCCATGCCTGCACTTGTTATGTTGGAGAGTAAGCACTCATCATTGTGTCATCATTAGCCTGTCCTTATTATGCTACCAAGGTGTCTGGTATTCAGTAGTTTTTGCCATAACACTTCAGTAACTGTCACATGTCATTAGAGCCACCAGACACCATAGTTCTCAGAGTTAACAGCTGTGACTTTAAAGGTATCTATCACATGCCGCTGTCGTCTGGGAACTTAATGAGACACACATTTACAATGGAACACTGCCTATAGCTTCAGAATCTAATGGTCCTAATGCTGTCTAGCTATATGTACTTTTTGCCTTTGATTCACTTTAGGTATCAAACGCTTTGATTTTTGTCACTTGCAAATGTATCATCAAAAAGCACTGTGTGTGTGTTGGATAGTTTATAGAACAAACCAGACCATGATTTATTGTCCCCCAACTTGACAGTTCAATTTGGCAATTTGATGCCCCATCATGTAAAATAACACCAAAAATATGCAAGTGACATTTAAAACGTCTCCAATCCTCTCATTACCTCCCTAATGACACTGCCCTTAATGACTCCCAAATCAGAGGCTACACGTCCCTCCTCCCCTCAGTCATCCTGTTGTGTCACCTTTCCAGATATTCCAAAAACCTTCCCTCTGGGAAAGCTATTGAAAGAGAATGAGACACTGTTGCAAGACCTAGGCCTTGAGATTAGGACTCACAAGCTCTAGGTCCTAGACTTGTTTTTATAGGGGTTTCATTTTGAAAATTAAAATGTCTCAGACTCAAACAAGGACAATTTGTTAAGCTTTGCCAGATTCCAGAGAGACCATCCTTTGGATTTTGTCTAACTTGGCTTTCCTCATTGCCTGCCAGAGACTTCAGCAGTCACTCGACCACACTTTAATTGTCTTGTCATTTTCTAAAGCTGCTGATGCAATGATGTTTTCTGTAGGGTGGCAGGCTGCTGAAATCACAACATCTGTGTGACCTTGTAACCTCTGTACAATCTCTTTAGTCTGAAGGTTCCAGATGTAAACCATGTTGTCCTCTGAACCAGACACAACCCACTTTCTACCAGTAACAGAGAAATTGGCAAATATACAGTATTTCTCATTCTTGTGACCAGTGTATGTCTTCAGGCATCTGCCCCTGCTGTAATCCCACAGTTTAAGAGTATTGTCCAAAGTTGCAGTGAGAATGTATTTACCATTTGGAGAAAATTTTACAAAAGACACTGGAGGGTTACCTTCATCAGCAAGTGTTCTTAAACACTGGCCTGACGCAGCATCCCAAATTCTGCAAAGACCATCATAGCTCCCGGACACTATCAAGGATCCATTACAATTAAAATTTACAGCAGAAATGGGGTCCGAATGAGCAGACAAAGTCTTGAGGCACTTTCCGGTTTTCACTTCCCATATTTTCACACTCTCATCAAAAGATCCTGAAACGATGAGGTTGGATGGCGGATTGAAATCACAGCAGAAGACGTAATCGCTGTGCCCCTTCAGTGTTTTCAAACATTTTCCAGATCTCATATCCCATACCTTTAGAGTCTTATCGTCTGAAGCTGAAACGAGACGACTAGAATCTGAAGACCAGGAAACATCTGATATTTCCAGTCTGTGACCACAGAGTGTTTTCTTACATTCCCCATCATATGCTCCCCAAATTATAATTAGTGCATCAGCTGCAGAACTTGCTAGCCATTCGCCATTAGGACTAAATTTAACTGATGATATGGCCGCCGAGTGCCCTGCAAGGGTATGTCTGAGAGCATAGTTGGGTTTCTGCGGCTCTTCCTCGTGCTGGGGGGCAGAAAGGACCGACTGCGCTCTCTCTGCTGGCAGATGTTCGGTCGCCATGGATCCAGCTCTACAATTTGCGCAGGCGACCCGCCCCGAACTTTACAGAGGTTTAAAACTTGCCATTGGAAGGCGGACGGTTTTGATCGCAACAAGGGCTCGTCTATAAGGTCTGTTCCCAGTCAGCAGCGAGGTTTGGACCACTCCCCTTTCTTCCATAGCATAGCATCACAAATCACTGTGGTCCTGGGATCCGTACTCGTGCCGGGTGCTTTTAAAGGACTAGGCTGACCCGCAGGGCTTGGCGGCTGCACCAAAAGTCCTCTTGCACGCCCTCCGCAGCTCCAAAATGTCTCGGAAACTTGAGCAACGGATGACGTCACACAAAACAGGATTTGAGAGGCTCAAGAAGGGCCCAGGACCACAGAACGCACAGATCCCGCCAGGCTGCGCACGCGCCGAAGGAGACAAGCGTTTGCTTCCGGTTCTCCGGGACAGGAAGCTGACACTGAACCTGGTTTTTTCCCTGAGAGGGTTAAGTGCAGGAAAGGTGCAGCAGGCACTTCAGGAAGGCTGTGCATATTGAGGGAGCCTCTGCCCACACCCACCCCGACTGAGTTTGGACTACAAGGTCTGCTTTTGTGGCTAGAAGACTGAAGCCGAACCAATGTACAGACCATAAGAACCTAAGATTATGATAAAGCAATCAGCAAACCCAGAAGTTTACGCTTCTGCAGAAAATACACAGTAATCCAGGTTCTTGGTATGTCAGAGCTCTGCCTTGTCAATAAAGCAAGAAGACTGTGCACGACTACCCTCATTTTGTTTCAGTGCATCCTTTACTGGAACTTTCATAGAGTCACGTCATAGATGAACCTAAACTCGTTGCCCTAATAACTCCCATGTCCAATGTGCTGGGTTGCAGATGTGGACCATCATTCCCATTCCCGAGGGGCAGGAACCAAACTATTCACCCACTGTTTCAGGTTTCACTGTATCCCAGACTGACCTAAAATTTAAGGCAATCCTGCCTCAACCTCCAAAGTACTGGGATTACAGGATTGCTACCAGGCCTGGACTGCTTATGCCTGGCTTTACCCACTCCCTCACCCCCCATAACGTAAACGTAGGTGCTGGGAAGACCAACTCCTCTGGAATAGCAGCAAACGATCTTACTGGCCAAGCTCCCTCTCCAGCTCCTTTAAGGAGGTGAGAAGAGAGGAGGGAGAATGGATTACTCTGGTTGACTAGGTGTATGGTTTTGTCTGCACGTGTGTACTTTGTGAATGCAATACCCTCAGGGTCAGAAGAGGCATCCCATCATCCTGGAGTTACAGTTGGTCGTGAGCTGCATGTAGGTGCTGGGAATAGTCCAGGTCCTCTAATGAGCAGCCAACTACTGAGCTACATATGAAGCCTGGACTACTGTGACTTCCGACATAGTGACTGTATCAACTCAAAACTTTCCATTTTTATTAACTCACCTAAAGCACGTTGAATAACAAATTCTAAGCTTTATGTCAAATAAAATATATATATATATATAATTATTCCTAGTTATGTGTGTGTGTGGTGTGTGACTAGAAAACCAAAAGGAAATAATGGGTACAAACTAGGAGCTAAACCAGGATGGTGCTGGATGTTTAGTCCTTTACACACGACAGTAATGATGGACAAAAGGTGCACCGCAGATTTGATATGTTGTTAAGATTAAGAAACATGACTTTTAACTTTGAAGAGTAAAACACTTTTTGATGTATACAATACCTTTATAAATAGCATTGGGGACTTCCAGAAAGAAAAGGCTGTGAATAATAGTTTGTCATTACTCATGTTCGAATATTAACAAAGTGTCCTAACAAATTACTAGGACTTGCCTAGCTATTGGGGAGGAATGCACTTTGGTGACTGTTCAACAAGAAACAGTAATCCTAAAGCGGCAGCAACCAGAGTAGAAACTCGAGTTCCTAAGCTACACTTCTCAAAAGACAAGGTGACCTCTTAAGTTTTGTCTTGTTCAGTGGGGGGGGGAATCAAAATTTTTTTTCTGCTGAAACTCATTTTTTAAAAAAATGTGCCAGACTTACATGATCTTGGAAGATTACTCCTTTCAGGACTGTTTTAACTGGTTTCCTTAAAGCAGCCTCTACCCCTCTGGAAAACCTATTCAGACTAAACAGGACTGAACATCGCCTAGAACTGAGTAGTCTTTTAAAGTTGAAGATAACACAAAAAAATTGGGGTGTTGACTAATCCATAAATTTAAAAGCAAGTTAGAAATCATTGGTGACTTCTTCCAAAGGCATGTGATAATCATGATATCCTTGTAAAATCACGTGCTTACAACTTGCTGCCAACGCCACTCTCCCAAGCACTGCACTATTTTGTCCCCAACCCTGGTCTTTTCTGTTTTATTTTCTCTGTACCTATATAGTTCGGATTGTCCTTTATTACAGTCCCTCTTCTGGACTCCACTGACTTCCTTGGGCTAAAGGAGCATTGATAGAGATGTGTAAAGCATAACTTTATTCTCTGCAAAAACACTGCAATTACAAAAGCGCCTGTATACTTAGTAATTTTCAAACGTGGGTGAAGTTGGAAGTATGGATCAATAGGTAGAACATTTGCCTAGCATTCTCAAAGCTGCAAGTTCAGCCCTCAGCACCACTCAATTGGGTGTGGTGGTGCCTACCTATAATTCCAGCACTCCAGCATGGGGGCCAGCTCAAAGTTATCAGCTTCAAAGGAGTTAAAGCTAGCCTGACCTTCACGAGACACTCACCTAAAAAATATTGCCCCCCATACCCATATGCAGGTGAATAATGGGCAAAAGTCATTCAAGCTTTGTAGTAAATCTGCGCAGGCCACCATTTTGTGTTGGACATAAAACAACAGTTTAGACACTGAAGCTATGTTTTGATTTAGAGTTCTTCTCACGAAAATACCTGGCCAGCAAACCTCAAAAGGAGAGGAAAACTGTCAGAGTAAAGAAATATACCAACTTTTTGTTTTGTCTCATAAGCCTAGAGAATATATTAAAAAAAAAAAAAAAAAAAAAAGCATTCTTCTGCAATATACACAGTCTATGAGAATGGGAGCTGTCAACAGCCTAGCCGGCTCAGGTAGATGTGGATACGTACAAAGCTTGTAAAACTTTAAAACATGCCACAACATTGGTAAGGTGCTCCACTACATACCAAGCGCACTGGCCTATGTTACTTGCAGAATAAACAAGCAGCGTTCCCTCTTCCTCTTATTGCTTTGATGTCAGACTTCTGGTGTGAAAAAAATTTTCTTTTCATAAACATAAGGTCCCTCTTTGTATCCTCAAAGGTAACTACAAATGAAACACTATGTTGATACATTCAACAGTTGTCAATTCTAGTTTCAGCCAACTGTGTGAGAGTCACTCTGAATTCCTTTTTGTAGTCCAACACCCATTACTATCATAGATGTATATTCTTCTTATAACCCAGCACCCATTACTATCACAGGTGTATATTCATTCCTCTTGTAACCCAGCACCCATTACTATCACAGGTGTATATTACTCATTCACTATTTATTGAAAATTGACCATTTGCAAAGAATTCACCCACAGCCTGGCAGAATGCATTCAGTACAAAGAATCAACAGCCATTCTAGATCAAGTGTACACTCTCAAGAAAGGGCACAGGATGGTCAAAGTATCCTGAGGTAGGAAACAACCAATGGATAAACAAAAGGTATATGTCTACAGGGCAATCTATGTTTAAGAGTAGGCTGGGCTAGCGTCACACCCATGGTGCTGATCAGAAGAGCAGTTACTCTGCACCCCAAAGCATTTCCCTATGTCAGGATTTGTTTTCACTTATGTCACTGAATTCACAATCAACCGCCAGAATTTCTTTTAAATTGTTGTTGTACTACAGAAGGGGAAAGATGCTTAGGAACAAGGAGATCAATTCATCTATCTGAATATGCAAATAAATAGCAATTGTAATATATGAGATGCAGTCACACAAAAGTGTTGCCAATTAGGAACAGTTGGGAACAATGATCCAATACAAAAGGTTTGCCCACTGATGACTATTAAAAGAATCTAGCACAGGACTTCCTGGGCACAGAAATGTAGGACCATGAAAAACAGAACTTGCAAGCCTCTCTCCTTTGGACAGCCACCATCTAAGAATTATGGCGCTGAAGCAAAGTAATCCATTAAGTCTTGATCTTCCATCTATAATACAGTAATAATTATTTATCTTTTTTGTTTTTTGTTTTTGTTTTTCAAGACAGGGTTTTTCTGTATAGCTCTGGCTGTCCTGGAACTCACTCTGTAGACCAGGTTGGCCTGAACTCAGAAATCCACCTGCCTCCGCCTCCCAAGTGCTAGGATTAAAGGCATGTGCCACTACTGCCTGGCAATAACTTTCCATCTTAAATAGCAACTAGAGGACTGATTAAGGGAACACCCTTAGTCAATTACCTGGAACAAAATAGACACTAACTGTGACTTTTTTTTATTTGACCTAAAGGAAAACAGAAATTTATCTACTCTTAGCTGAAAAAAGAACCACAACTCTACTAGTATTCCTTAATTCTTTCTTACCTCAAGCCTCCGATGATCTTATGACCAACAGTAATTTGATACTTTGAAAAAAATTAGGGTTCATTTATATCTGCAAGTGCTTGCTCTTAAGTATGCATGTATACCGTGTGTGCATTGAGAAAGCCAGAAGGTAGCTCCGATTCCACCACTGGAGCTGGAGTTACACACAATATGGGTGCTGACATGGGTGCTGGAATCCACACTCCCATCTTCTTCAAGGGCAATGACTTCTCCTAACAGATGACCTCTTAACACAAGAGCCATCTCTCTAGCTCTAGCAATGTGATAATTTTAAAATATTAAACGTCTACTTTATTAAACATTATCCTGATGTCTTAGTACTCATTCTTATAAGCTGCCCTTTCCTAGAAATAAAGAATATTATAGAATAACATTTATATTACAGGCAAATATTATAGTTAGTCACATCTGGTCTCCAATTACTTTTAACTAATGCTGAATGATAGGAAACGGTAGATGAAAATACTTCCAACTCTGCAGATAGATAGTTAATATGTTTACCTAAACAAAAGGAAATGGCTCTACTAATTTAGGATTTCAAAATGAAACACAAGTGAGCAAACTTTGGAGTGTGGAAGGTAGCACACAGTATGTATGCATCCTGAAAAGAAACAATCCCCCCTTCCCCAAAAAAAAACCAACTTCTTTTTCTTATGGCACATTTTCTTAACGAACTTTCCAACATAAAAAAAAAAAAAAAAAGCTTTAGCCCCTAAAAACAGCCAAAATGGCTTGCTTATTGATATGAAAATTTCCCCCAAATTTAATCAGAAATAAAATAAATTTCATAACCCAAGGAAAGCCTGTTTTACAATACAGCCCCACATTTGGGGTCAGACAGCTGAAATGTTTATTTAGCACTACAGAAATCAATCAAAGTTGCCGGTAGGTAGTCATGTACAACAGAATTTGGTTGACAAATTATACTTACATATGTTTTCTTAGGCATAGTCAGCAGCAACTGGAATAATTCAGATTTATTATAGGACAGTAAGGCTGATAAACACCCGGAGTCCAACAGCTTTGTGTGGTGTGTGGAAGGAACAACCCTAGTGCAGCAGAGTTTCCAGCAGTGGGCTAATGAGGACAATCTAAAGATGGCTTTGACTCGTGGCAAGAACAACTGTTCCACAGCCAAGTCTCCTAAATGTGTTTGTTCTATACCCAGCATCTGTATGTTCTGGGATATTTCTCCACCCAATTGTATTTACTTTCTGGGGCTTCAGGTGCCAGATACCTTTACATCTCAAATTCTTTTAATGCTTTTTTTTTTTTTAAATCAAAATTCTCAGTATAAAATACATACTTGGAAAGTCTGGAAGGAGACAGAGAAGGAAAATAACAAAGCCACTTTGCCCTGATCACTACCTAAAATCCTTAAGAGGTTTTGTGTTATAAATACTAACATGCTTCTGTAATAAGTAACACCTTTCTGATAAAAATATTCAAAAGATTAAACTAAATTAATAGACTTTACCAGGTGAAAGACTAAAAATAGGATTTACAAGTGCCCCCTAAAATTCCACTTGCATTAAAAAACAAAAGCCTCCTTTGTAAGTACTCAAGTTCCAGAACATCCGAATTTGCTGGGGTTTAGTGGACTCCAATGTTTACACTTAAACAATCATTTTACTATAAAAACAAGGTTCAGAATATTTAAAGTTCATGAACTTCTGGTCAGGCTTAAGATAAAAGAACTCACACTGATTAATGGACCTGAACTCACTGGGCCACCCTGATATTGCTACAAAAGTTCCAGCTGTATGTTCTTGGTAAGGTGGGTGACAACTCTGTGTGCTTTGTATTTCTTTTCATTCAAACTCCTTTATAAGATGCAAAGGTTTTAACTATCCAATAGAAGGTACATAATTTAAAACATTCTATAGAAATAACATGTTACCAGTAATTTACAATTTAAAAAGAAATCAGCCACAAGAAAAGTCAAAGCTAAAAACAAGATTTTTACTATGAATCAGTGCTTCTATTACCCTTCTCAAAGAAGTGATACTGTAATGTGATGTAAAGGCAACATTGAAAGTTCATCTTTAAATTAATCACCTAATTTAACCCTAAAATTACAAAGAATCAGTCTTGTACAGGTCAAGTTCAGTAAACTACCATGTTCTCTCAGCACAAAGCAGCACTAGAAAACACCAGGAGAGATGGGAGTTGACTAGTTTTGTAGTGTCTGCTCCTTCAGTAACAGACATCAGACGGCATCCATCCCGAGCAGACACAAGTAAAGACTAGGGCAAGAATGCCTCACACTCTTGGCTGAGAAACATCCTTTGTCTCTGGAACTTTCTAGTTTGAATGAAACAAATTTTTCAAAGTAAATCAGGTCGTGTAAGTTGGCTGCTTAAATAACATCATGATGAGGTATGAGAACTCTGAATATTCCTTACATTCAGCAGGATTTACCAGAGATGTGCAATAGCTTGTCAGGGCAACTTCTAGATAGCTTTTATCTATTTTGGGGTAACGATGAATTCTGGAAGAGTAGTCTAAAAAGATTTAAAAGGGTATGCTCTGAAACAGACATGAGCAACTTTTCCTTCAGAATTCATTTTGAACAGAATATCATTTAAAAACAAACAAATAAAAAAAAAAAAAAGACTCCTCTCTGATAGTGTGTCCCAACATTGACCAAGATGGCCAACTAGCACCGAGAAGTCGCATTGAACTCATTTGCAGTTCTCTTGGCAATTATCCTTTTTTTTCTTGTTTCTTTCCCCTTCTAGTCCAAGCACAAATGTGGGTCAGTGAACACAGTACTGGAAGCGCCATTTGCAGGTACATTACAGTCATCTTTAAATAAGCAGGAGGTGGGCATGTTCTTCCTGGGGGAGGTAGGGTACTAGCAGGAGATGAAATAAAATCAGGGGCTGCTGAGGTTATTCGATCACTGCCCTTTTAGTCTAGAGATCACACTGAGGAGACTGTTATGCTTTTAAAGTTAAGGACGCTGCACTGCAAGAGCACGTATGCAGCCTGACTACATTAGAACTGAGCTGCACTCAACAAAGGAAATAAATCCCTATGTAACATTTAAATATGTGTTATCTGCCAGTCACAAAGAGGAAAAGCACCTAGGGTGAACTCCAATTTACCAGGACCTGGATCAGGACCACAAAGCCTGAGTATCTTTTGTAATGCAGAAACACAGCCTCTAGTCACACTGGTTTAAAGAAAGTGATGGGTTCTATGTTCTTCTTACTCTTTAACTGAATTTTAGAACATGGTTTCACTTAAGGACTTTTAGCCTTCATACCAGTGTTAAAACTGAACCACTTCCTAAGAAACAAAACCAAAGAGAAGCAAAAGCCATACAAACTAATATAAGCTTCTCTCCTTCCTGCTTTAAGAAAATCTGCCAAGCCAGGATCACATTTAAATGTCAAAGTATTAATTCTTCAGCATTCCTGACAACTAGAAGCACATTCACTGAAGGCTGAAGGTGAGGGATTGGATGGTTTAACTTTAATATCTGAAGAAAATGACTCCATTAGAGGACAGAAAACCATCCCATCTCAATAAGAATTAATGCAAATGTGGCTAGAAAAAGCCACCAGGTACTCCAAAGGTTGATTCACTGTGGAAGAACTCGAGAAGAGTACTCTGACGTATACACAAGTCTAAATATCTCCCTTGTCCAAGTAGTTGTGTAAAATTCAAGATAAAGGTTTTAGTTTTATCTTTTAATGTCATTTTCCCCACGTTACGGAATGAGGAAGAGTCCTCTTTTTTCCCCCACAAAAAAGGGAGCCACATTAGTATGTGTATATATTCCCATGACTCTACTGTAAGTGCGGATCTCCAAAGCTTAGGGATTTTTCCATTAGAGAGTGGGCCGTTCTGGTTACCCTTGTAATAAAAGGATATTCCACCACAGAGAGCCAGAGGTTTTCCAGATGTGTGTAAGAGAGCAGGTGCGCAAGGCAAGCAAATGAGCGCAAACAGTATTATGGAAAACATTTGAGAGATTAGCTCCATGAGGACTGTGGGCTCCACAAGAGGACTTGACTGGGTAGCCTGGTCTGACACAGGAACAAGAAAGAGAAGGTTGCTTCAAAGCTGGAAACCTTCCATAGGAGCCTCACACTGCTGGAAGATGTACTGCTGCTGGCTAAGATCAACCTGGGGTGCGATGCTGCTGTCCTCATCTTCGGTCCCAAAGTAATGCTCAATAAGATCAAAAGCCTTTTGATAGATCTCCTGGTTTTCATGACTCTGTAAGAACTCAATTTTATCCAGACCTAAAATGAAGAAGAAAGAAGGATCTTTCTTGAAAATCTCAGTAACTACATTCTTAGTTCTACTTTTTTGATGTAAAGATTATCTATGTACAAACACATCAGAATGATTATTACTATTATATCCAAAAGCCAATATTATAAATTAACATCTTAAATTAAATGCACATTGCAAGCAGTTTCTGGCCTAAGGAAGCAAAATTTCACTAATGTTGTCACTGTATCACCCACTGCTTGCTCCCATGTCCGTTTTTCTATGACCATTGTTCACTTCCTCACTCTCAGTCAAAGTCTTACCATATGCTTCCTCAATCAAAGCACAGTAAGGATTAATGCCTGAGCCATTTCGTTTGGCTTCTTGTTCTCCAAGCCTGAGGATGTTTTCTAAGCCATTTAGGGCAACCTGTACAATTTTTGCATCCATGACAGTGAGGAGATCACAGAGTGGCTTGATACAACCGAGTTCTACAAGGTACCTGAATCAACAAAAAAGGACAATTTAGTTATACAAGATATTTAATTCTTTTAGATTTTTATTGAACTGTAAGGCATCTTCAAGCTTGTTGTAGAAATAAAAATAAGCTGTCAACTATGGAACTTCAGAGAGGAAAGAGTTTATTTAGCTCACGCATCTTGACTATAGTCTGTTATTGACGGAACCCTCCACTTGTCTGCAGAACAACAACTAAGCCATTTCCCTCAGCCCCAAGCAGTACATAGAGTTTGGATGAGTTAATGTTATCATTATTTCTATATGTAGGCACACTTCTCAAATACAGGTTGTATGAGCTAAGAGAAAAAGAAAACAAATGAAGGACTCTACAGGTGTATGTCTTTTAACTTCAGCAGGAATTAAGATGTAATGCAGACAGTATAACGAATATGAGACACAGACTACTGTATCACATTTATAGCAGATATTCATACAATCCCCATAGTTCTACTCTCTCAAGTTGTACATGGAGAAACTAGAGATAACTGAGGTAGCTGAAACCTGTATACATCGAATGTCATTGTGAAACTTAGTACTCATCTTTATATCTTTTCTACACTACTTTAAATTTAAAATACATATATAGATCTCTAAAAGGAAGAATACGTAAAATAATATTCTACTCTTATATGATAAAGATGAAAATCACTTCTGATGACATGGAGATTAAGAAAATCATCAAAATCCATTCTTCATTATTAATTTAGAAAAGAAAACACCTCACAATAAACTAAGGATAGAGGAAATATGATAAAGAGCCTTAACAAAAAATGTTTACCTAACATCATATTTGAAAACAAAAACAGAGACTAAGCAAGGGATACTCTCTAACTATTCCTATTGCACACTACATGCAAACCCAAGCAGTATTTTTAAAAAGGATTTAAAAAGGAGTATAGAAAGAAATGGAAGAAAAGTCTTCCATTATTGTCTATGCAGGTTAGGAAACACACACACACACACACACACACACACACACACACACACACACACACATTCTGATCAAAAAAAGCCCGGATAATAGATACAAAAAGTCTATGATATAAGGCATTATACAAAGCTACTACACAGATTTAACTGTTTATACTCTAGTTATGAACACTTAGAATCTAAAAGTAAAAACATAATAGCATTAAGGTAGCATTAGAAAACAGTAAAAGCTGGGCAGTGGTGGCGCACACCTTTAATCCTGATGCTTCGGAGGCAGAGGCAGGCGGATTTCTGAGTTCGAGGCCAGCCTGGTCTACAGAGTGAGTTCCAGGACAGCCAGGGCTACACAGAGAAAATCTGTCTCGAATGAACGAAAACAAAGTAATTCTACTAGGGCATAGTGATTACACCTTGAATCCCAGTACTCCAGAGAAAAATAAGTGCAGCTACTTGAGTTCCAGGACAACCTGGTCTACAGAGCACGTTCCCAGGAAAGCAGGGGATGCACACAAACATAACAAAACAAACAAAACAAAAACTGAAAATGAAGGAGGCTGTAGAGATGGTTCAGCATTTAAGACTGTTTGCTATTGTTCCAGAGGGCCCAAGTTCAGTTCCCAATACCCCAGAGGGCAGCTTACAACTGCCTGTAACTCCAGCACTAGGGAATATAAAGCCCTCTTCCAGCCTCCATGGATGCTACAAACATGTGTGTATGGGCGCGCGCGCACACACACACACACACACACACACACACACACAAAGTGAGAGATCTTTTTTATATACACAGGAGAGAGATGAAGAGAGAGAGAGAAGAAAAGAGAGAGAGGTGTCTTTAAAAAACTGAAGAGAGAGAGAAAATAAGTATTTAAAACTAAATGTGGGCTGGAGAGATGGCTCAGCAGTTAAGAGCACTGACTGCTCTTCCAAAGGTCCTGAGTTCAAATCCAGTAACCACATGGTGGCTCACAACCATCTGTAATGACATCGCATGCCCTCTTCTGGTGTGTCTGAAGATAGTTATAGTGTACTTACATATAATTAATAAATCTTTTTTTTTTTTTTTTT
>JADRCD010211697.1:0-26860 GCA_019843815.1 Montemys delectorum | reverse complement strand
CCTGGAACTCACTCTGTAGACCAGGCTGGCCTTGAACTCAGAAATCTACCTGCCTCTGCCTCCCAAGTGCTGGGATTAAAGGTGTGCACCACCACTGCCTGGCTTAATTAATAAATCTTTACCAAAAAAAAAAAAAAAAAAAAAGCTAAATGTAAGGGTACACAGATGGCTCAGAAGTAAGTGCACTTGTACTCAAGGACCTGAGTTCAGTCCCCAGCACCCATAGCAGGTAGCACACAACCACCTGGAACTTCATTTGTCTTGTCTTCCAGGTGTTTTGCATTGACATGCACAAACATACCCACACACATAACTCCTACATGAATAGTTAGAATTATAAAAATATATATTAAAGACTAAATGTACTTCTGAGTCTAATTATAACACTGATAATTTCCCAAAGTGCCAGACCTCACAGTTAAGAAATTCCTTTCTGGGTTGGTGAGATGGCTCAGCGGGTAAGAACACTGACTGCTCTTCCAAAAGTCCTGAGTTCAAATCCCAGCAACCACATGGTGGCTCACAACCACCCATAATGAGATCTGACGCCCTCTTCTGATGTGTCTGAAGACAGCTACAGTGCAATTATTTACAATAATAAATAAATCTTAAAAAAAAAAATCAGTAGCCCTTTTAAAAAAAAAAAAAAAAAGAAATTCCTTTCTTAGAGATAAGGCTTTAGATTATATACTGGGGTGGGGGTGGGGTGGAGATGGGGATGGGTCAAACTTGTTTTCCTTTCCTTTGCAGGATGCCACCTAGGTAGTACTTACTTGATCTGCTCAGCTGACCCTCCAGAAGTTGCATTTGTGATGGCCCAAGCAGCTTCTTTCCTTGTCCGGAACTCTGCTGTTTGCAATATACTAATAAGAGCTGGGAACATGTTAGCATCTATCACAGTCTGAAATTGAAGAAAAGGTTAAAAGAACAAGGAAGTTACATGATTTGTAAAAATATTACTGTCATTATAACTTGTTTTATATTTTGCTTTTCGTTTTGAGACCAAAAACAGCTCTGATTGATCTGAACTTGCTAAGAAGGCAGGCCCACAATTCAAAGTTCTGCCTCTGCTTCCTGAGTGCTGGGATTAAAAACATAACTTTTGAACTAACTTGACAAGTGATGTTTATTTTTCCTGTTGCCATTTTTTAATCTTTACTTTGTTAATTATTTATATGTATGTGTGAATGCATAGACAGAGCATTGGCTCTCTCCTTCCACCATGAGTTCTGAAGATCAAATCCAGGCCAAATTTTTAATGCAGTTATCATCTCAAGATATAAATACTTTTAATAAAATGATTTTAAACAACTATAATTTAATAAATAGTATGATTCACTATATATTATCAACTTTTTTTTGGTTTTTCGAGACAGGGTTCTCTGTATAGCCCTAGCTGTCCTGGAACTCACTCTGTAGACCAGGCTGGCCTCGAACTCAGAAATTCACCTGCCTCTGCCTCCCAAGTGCTGGGATTAAAGGCATGTGCCACCACCCCCTGGCCAAATCCAGCAAATGTTCTTACCTGCTGAGCCATCCCACAAGCCCTGTTATCTTTTTAGGAGGCTTATTCTTAATACCTTAGATAATACTCTTATGGAGTTTGTGGTCTTAAAAAGTCATAAGAGATGGTTCAGTATATAAGAGTTCTTGCTGTACAAGACTGACAGAGAGCTATATTTCCTAGAAGCCATTAGAAATATCAGATGTGGTGGCAAGCTCAAAATGAAGGTCATACACAGTATTGCCTACTTGTGTATGACACAATCACAATAAACAAATAAGAGTGAAATGTATTTAATTACCTGGACCAGGAAATGTTGATGCAAGCATTTAATCACAATACTAGAGAAGCAGACAGATCTCTTTGAGCTTGATGCTAACTTGGTCTACATAGTGAGTTTCAGGCCAGCCGTAGCTACACACTGAGACCCTGTCTCAAAATAATAATATTATATAAAGTAATAGTATTTCTTTTAGCTGAATGGCATATTTTACTCAATTCCAGTTACATATTATCACTAGTCTTCCTAATATATTTTCTTCATGCTTGAACCTGGCCAAGCAACCTAATATAGGCTAGTATCATTTTCTCTATCAAGAAAATGAGTAGCTGGAAGGTGGTGGTGCACGCTTTTAATCCCAGCACCTGGAAGACAGAGGCAAGCAGATTTCTGAGTTCGAGACCAGCCTAGACTATAGAATAAGTTCCAGGATAGCCAGAGATACAGAGAAACCCTGTCATGAAAAAATAATGAAATATATAAATAAGGTGGTGGCGCACACCTTTAATCCCAGCACTTGGGAGGCAGAGACAGGTGAATTTCTGAGTGCGAGGCCAGCCTGGTCTATACAGAGAAACCCTGTCTCAAAAAACAGGGGCTGGCAAGATGGCTTAGCGGGTAAGAGCACTGACTGCTCTTCCGAAGGTCCTGAGTTCAAATCCCAGCAACCACATGGTGGCTCACAACCATCCGTAATGAGATCTGACGTCCTCTTCTGGTGCTGTCTGAAGACAGCTACAGTGTACTTACATATAAGAATAAATCTTTAAAAAAACAAAAAAACAAAAAACAAACTATATATATATGAAAAGAAAACGAGAAATTCTGCAAAGGGGCATATTTAAAGAAAATAGACCCTTCTGGGCCTGGTGGTATTCATCTTTAATCCTGACACTTAGGAAGTAAAGGCAGACAGATCTCTGGGAGTTCCGAGGACAACATGGTCTAAACAGTGAGATTCAGGCCAGCTGGGGTTACAAAGGCCTTTAATAGTCAATAAAAATTTTAAAACAACCTAACACATGGGTTCACTGGAAAATATAATTTAATAAGAAGTAAAGCCAATCTATTTAGCATAAAGTCCATCAATACATTTTGAAAATACAAGTAATTTTTTTTTGGGGGGGGGGGCAGAATCTTCAGTAAATCACCAAACTTTGAAGGTAAAGAGAAAATGCATAGCTAAGTTAAAAATATCAAAAGACTAACACCAGAATAAAGAAAAATTAGACTGAAAAAATAACACTGGAAGTTGACAGTTCTACAAAAAATGCCAAAGTGTACATATTAAAGGCTGACCAAACAACTTTACTTATAATTAAAGATTTAAAAAGAAAAAAAAAAGGGCTGGCGAGATGGCTCAGCGGGTAAGAGCACTGACTGCTCTTCTGAAGGTCCTGAGTTTGGATCCCAGCAACCACATGGTGGCTCACAACCACCCGTAATGAGATCTGACGCCCTCTTCTGGTGCGTCTGAAGACAGCTACAGTGAATTCCGCAGGAGTGAGCGGGGCCGGAGAGCAGCCACACACATGATGGCTCAAGTGGCTCAAGGCCATCTGTACAGTTACAGTGTACTCATACACACAAATAAATAAAAACAAATCTTTAAAAAAAAAAAAAAAAAAAAAAGAGGGCCGAGAGATGGCTCAGCTGTTTACTCTTTCAGAGGATCTGAGTTTCGTTTCTAGCGCCTACAGATGGTTTACAATTGCCTGTAATTCCAGTTCCAGGAAATTCAATCCCCTCTTCTGGTCTCCAACAGCATCACATACACATGACAAACAGTAAACCAGGCACACACACGTAAATAAAATATGTTGACAGTGAAGTCTCAGAGCGGGAATAGGAGGGCGGGTGTGGCAGCATCACCTGGATCTGTGCCCTATTCCCAGCTGTGATATTAGAGATTGTCCAACATGCTTCTTTTTTGATAGATTCCTTTGGGCTACTTAGCAGATGCAATAAACTCTGAAGAGCTGAGCAATTCAAAATTACCTAAAAGAAAAAAGAGTTTTAAGTTTGAATTATGACATTGTTCTCAATTTTGATTCTTGAGACAGGGTCCTACGTATCGGGTTGGCCTCAAACTCAATGCCTAACATAAGAGGACCTTGAAATCCCAGATCTCCCAGTACCTACTTCCCTGGGGTTAATAAGTAAATCTTTAATTCAACAAACTTATCTTAAGACAAATGTAAGAGGGAAAAAAAAACCTCCTCTAACATTTTAAAAAATAACTTTATATACATAAAGTGTTTTTAACTTGCATTTATGTACATAGGCTTGAGTGAACCACAGCACATATGGAGCTCAGAGAAAAGTTTGCAGCAGCTGATGCTCTCCTTCCATCTTGTATCCTAAGAATCAAACTCAGACCAGCAGGCTTGTTGGTGGCAAGCACCTTTATCATTTGAGCCATATTATCAACCCAATAAAAAAGTAATTACTATGACTCTGAAATACATTCTAAGATTATTAAGCTGGTTTCATTGTGTACACTCACAACTACTGGGACTCGTGTTGTGGCACACACCCCGTAATCAAGCACTTGGGAAGCAAACATAAGATCTTGAATTTGGGGATCGTTTTATCATTATAGTCAACTGGCTCTCCATGAAACAAAAAAATTAAAAGGATTAAAACAAAAACCCATAGTACAACATCTACAATGATGTTAGCATTTAAAAACTCTAAGAGGCACTGGAGAGGTGGCTCAGCAGTTAAGAGTACTGGTTGCTCTTGCAGAGGTCCCAGGCTCAGTTCCTGCACCCACATGGTGGTTTATAACCATGTACACAACTCCACTCCAGTTCCAGAGGATCTGAGGCTTTCCTTCTGGTCCTCAGAGGCACCACGCGTGTATATGGTGTACATACATATGTGCACACAAAACACACAAGATAAAATGAATTAAGTCTTTTCTAAATAATTAAAAATAGGGGCCAGGTGTGATGACACATACCATTAATCCCAGCACTTAGGAGGCAGAGGTAGGTGGATTTCTACTGAGTTTAAACACAGTTTAGTCTACAAAGAGAATTATAGGGCTAGCCAGGGAAATGTAAAACACTGTCTCCACTGAAAAGAAAGCAGGGAGGGAAACTTTGCTGTAGGCCTCTGGTGCTAAATAATGACATTCTAAGTTTTAGGGGCTAATTTTCTAGAAGTCAAAGAAGGTTTGACCCCTGGACTCTCTCTACCTTATACTCAATAAACCAACACATCTTGAAGTCTACAAGATACAAAGAGTTAAAAACCAAAACAAACCTAAATAAAACAGCTTTCAAAAGCAAAAGAATCAGATTATATCAGAAACTAAAATAAAAATAACTGCCTCGCAAAGAACAAAAAAAAAATTAAAAATTTAAAAAAAAATAAAAATAAAAAACTTACCCACAAAGTAGCCAGGAAAAAAAAAAAAAACAAACCAGCATATTTCAGACTGATCTGGAGATGCTGTAAGCCTTTTAAGACATACAATATTAAAATAACAGGCAAAAAATTAACATTTCATCTACTAAAAACTGCTGCATGTCAAAAATCCTAAAATTAAAATGTACACTATATCATATGAAAAACTACTTGTTACATACACTGGCAATATGGCTCAGAGGGTAAGGGTATTTGCTGGCAATTAGCCTGATGACCTGAATTCAGTCTCCATGACCCATAGAGTAGGAAAAAACAGAGAGTCCCACTAAGTTCTCCTCTGACCAACACATGCACATAAAAACACGAAATAGATGTAAAATAAAACTACAACAAATAATTTATCTTAATTACATAAACTAAAAGGAAAAACCTAACAAAAAATTTCTTCACAAGTACAAATAAGTCAATATTAAAACAAAGCTATGCATTTCCTACTAAACGTACAACGTACAGCTAAACATGTCTTTCATTTACAAAAAGAAAAGAATCTGCTGGGAGTGGTGCATGCCTCTGAATCCTAGCAGAGGCAGGTGGATTCGGGGAGAGTTCCGAGGCCACCAAGGTCAACAGAGTGAGTTCTAAGACAGCCAAGGATACAAAGAGAAATCAAATCCTATCTTGGAGGACATAGGGAGGACAAGGAAGGAAAGAATGGAGGTTCTGAAGCTATGAGGCTTCACACTGTCACTACTAAATATGTTATACACTCATTCACCACCAAAATCCATGACAAAGTTAGAACAAGAAAACAATTAACTTTATTCTTTCATAACTTGGGCCTGAAAAGCTGGATAACCTTAAAAAAATTGTAAATGTATATCATCTACCATAATTAAGCCCTTAAGATATAAATGAACCTTTGACTAGCAATCTGACTGAAACCGTTATTAAAAGCCTCCCCTTAAAGAAAAGTCGAGGCTAGATGAATTTATTAGAATCCTAGTAAACTATCAAGGGAGACGTCATACCAGTTCCTCTTTATTTGTTCCATAAAACATAAAGGAACACTAACAGATTTATTCTACAAAGCCAGGATTATCATGAAATCAAAATCAGGTCAACATATAACAACAACAACAACAAACAAACAAACAAAACCAAAAACCTACAGATCAATTTCCTTGATGAATACAGATGCAAACATTCTTAAAAATACTTGCAACCCAGCCGGGCAGTGGTGGCGCACGCCTTTAATCCCAGCACTTGGGAGGCAGAGGCAGGCGGATTTCTGAGTTCAAGGCCAGCCTGGTCTACAGAGTGAGTTCCAGGACAGTCAGGACTACACAGAGAAACCCTGTCTGGAGGAAAAAAAAAGAATACTTGCAACCCAAATCCAAAGACACAAGGATTAAACATTATAACCAAGTAGGCTTTATCACAGAAAGGCAAGGAATACATATCAATAAGTGTAATATATCATGAGTCAAGGACAAGAAACGGGGCTGGCGAGATGGCTCAGTGGGTAAGAGAACTGACTGCTCTTCTGAAGGTCCTGAGTTCAAATCCCAGCAACCACATGGTGGCTCACAACCACCTGTAATGAGATCTGACCCTCTCTTCTGATGTGTCTGAAGACAGCTACAGTATACTTATGTATAATAATAAGTAAATCTTTAAAAAAAAAAAAAAAGGACAAAAAACTACGTAATCATTTCAACTGACTGCAAGTATCTGACAAGTTCAACATCCCTTCACAATAAAAATTATGGTGACTTTATAGAATGAATAGATGGTACAAATTTCCAGTAAAGGACACATACAACAAACCTATAGCCAACACCCCCTCAGAGATGAAGAACACATGTACACTTTCTCCTCTCTTTTTTGACAATAGTGCCCAAAATTTTAGCTAAAGCAACATGACAGGACAAAGACATAAAGGGGATGAAAACAGGAAGGGAAGAAATCAAATTCTCTCTATTTATAGATAGGATTCTGATTTGGTTTTGTTCTTTTGTTTTTGTCTTTATTTTGTTGTTTTGAAGCAGGGTCTTACTGTGTAGCTCTAACTGGCCCAGAACTTCCTATGTAAACCAGGCTGTCCACAATTCAGAGATCCACCTGCCTGTGCCTCTCAAGTGCTGAAACTGACAGTGTGGGTCATTGTGCTCAGCCTTGGGTCTAATAAATACATTAAAATTGCAAGTTACAAATTCAATATAATTAAACAAAGAGCATTCACTTATGCCAGCAATCTACTCTCAGAGAAATTAGAAAAGTATTCCATTCAAAATAACTCCCCCTAAAATCTACCTAGGAAAGTATTTAGCCAAAGAAGTGAAAGACCTCTACAATAAAAAGTTCAAGACAAGCCGGGCAGAGGTGGCACATGCCTTTAATCACAGCACTTGGGAGGCAGAGGCAGGCAGATTTCTGAGTTCAAGGCCAGCCTGGTCTACAGAGTGAGTTCCAGGACAGCCAGGGCTACTCAGAGAAATCCTGTCTCAAAAAACCAAAGAAAGGAAGGAAGGAAGGGAGGGAGGGAGGGAGGGAGGGAGGGAGAGAGAGAGAGAGAGAGAGAGAGAGACAGAAAGAAAGACAGAAAGAAAGAAAGAAAGAAAGAAAGAAAGAAAGAAAGAAAGAAAGAAAGAAAGAAAGAAAGAGAGAAAGAGGAACAATACAGGGCTAGAGAGATGGGCCAGCCGTTTTGAGCACTGACTGCTCTTCCAGAGTTCAATTCCCAGCAACCACATGGTAGCTCACAACCATCTGTAATGGGATCTGATGCACTCTTCCAAAGAATAAAGAGTCATTAGCAACAAGAGCATAGTTATATTATGGGGAAAGTGGGAGTAGGACAGGCATGGGGATGAAGGGAAAAAGCAGACAAACCGCAGTGAACAAACAGGGCAAGAACAAAGAACATGGGTACAATGGGGAGACAGTGCGAGTGTTCTGTTGTGTGGGGCTAGGAATTGGACTCAGGACCTCATATGTACTAGTCAAGGAGTTTATCGCTGAGCTGTAGCTAAGCCCTACAAACTTGCCCCCCACCCCACACCAAATAAATACATTAATGTGGTTAAAAAATCCAAGATATGGGCTGGCAAGATGTATCAATGCATAAAGTCATTTGCCACAAAAGTCTGGAAACCTGGGTTTGAGCATTTTGATGAAAGTGAAACTCATTTTGATGAAAGAATAAAACTAATCCCACAAAGATGTCCTTTAACATCATCCACAAGGATGTCCACACAGGAGCTAAAGCACATGTATGCGCATGCACATAATACACAAATTTACAGTATTTTAAAAATTCAGAATGTGTAAGGACTGCCTAGGTAAAAGACTCCTTTCCTTCCTTTCTTTTCCTATATCCCAACAACCAAGTTATCCTCTGAGATAATCAAAGATAGTAATTTTCTATGTATTGTCCCAGAGAAATTTTATATAAGTACAATCAAATATACATTCTCTTTCTCTTGTCTAAGACATCTACACTACGAAATGCAAGGGATGAGCAGTGATAGAATATCAATGATAGATCTAGCAATAGAGTGAATGAAGAGTAGAATCAAGCTAGTACCTGCATTACTGGCATGGGCAACTGTTAAAGCCAAATACTGAGACTGGAAACTAAAACAGATAAAGAGGGAGGAAATGAGTTCCCTTGTAGACAGAATAAATTCAAATTAAAAACAATGTAACTATAACATTTGAAAACACAAATCTAATTTCCTTCTTTTTAGAGATTAAAAAAAATGAAGTTGAAGCTGACTGATACTGCTAAAACCTAATTCTCAATTCTTATAGCCCATGCACGTAAGGGTGATGACTGCAGTTATAGAATCCAGGAATGAGGCTGAAACATGCCCACAAACAAATGAGAACAAGAAAAGGAGGTTACTAACAACAAAAGAAACAAAGAACCAAAGTATTCACCATCATGGAAGTCTAAAAAAGATAACTTTAAGACAACATCACAGAGTGAGTTCCAGGACAGCTAAGGCTACACTGACAAACCCTGTCTCGAAAAACCAAAAAAAAAAAAAAAAAAAAAAAAAAAAGACAACATCACCAATGCTAAAACAATTCACTGTGGATGACGTGTCTTGTTGCTAAAAGTAGAATGGACATTGGGAACTATGAGGAAAGAGTCTTTCTTACAAAAAACCTTAGCATATACAAAAGGAGGGCACGACTAGAACTAGAACGTATCCTACCAGAAAGCCCATCTGGTGCTTCTAAGACCCACTCCATAGAAAAGCAAAGAGAAAACTAGCTTGGGAAAAAAAACTTTTCCTAAGAGAACCTACAATTGCTACAAGTCACTGGACAACAAAGAGATACTGATGAATCTGAGAATATTAAACACCGGATCAGTTGGGATGCTTAACAATACAAAATTCAACCTAACAGAACTGTGCTTGTGAAGTTCAATGGACGCACTTTACAGAAGCTTTCCCACTTGTTCATACCTGCGTTTGAATATCGTCCCCTGTGACAATGTTTCCCACAGCCCGCAAAGCAGGAGAGACCACTTTATAATCATTATGCCTGCAACCATAAAAAAAAAAGAAGAAAGAAAGAAATGTTAGAGACAATAGTTCTACCCAAAATCTGTTCTTTGGGGATGAAATTCAAAATAAGGAAGATGTGATTCAATTTTAAAACAGAAAGGTACTTTATGATTATGGCTATTTAGGGAATCTACCCTGGCAGCAGAATTGACCATGACCTTAAAAAGCAATCATCCTCTTCTTTTTAAAGAAAATTCTTTCCTAGTAATCTTCCCCAGGTACTTCGGCACTAAGTTCTACACTTTTATGCTTTGCTACAGGGCCCCTCTCGCCCTTACTTGGTCTCCTGGAGCTGCTGAGGTGAAACCACTGGGAGGCACAGGCAACATTTATACACTGCTTCTATTTCTGAAACTGCTATGTCAACAGTTCAGCTAACTTCAAAACCCAAGTGAGATTCACATCTCAAATATTTTGCCTTAACGGTCAAGAAAGCTTTCCATAAAGCCTGCTGAGTATATGTGGAGACAAATTGAAGACAGATTTCAAGGTAAATAAAGCAATATCCTCGTTACTCCTCCAAGACCCTATTGTCTTACTTCACAATTAAGATCTAGTGACTAAAATGACACATGTGGTAAACTTAATACTACAGGATAAATCTTTCCCAGATTTTCACTTCTTTGGACCCTTGTAGCACCACGCTGCCTTTACCTTGGGCCAATACTATACTGCGGGTCTACAGTCAGTCTACGATCAGCTAGAACACATAAGACTGTTGTGTACATCAATTAATGGCATGCTGTTATAGCTTTATTATTTCACCATCACAGTGTGACTACATTTTCTTCTAAGTATTAGCTAAAGACTTGGTTAATACAGTCTCAAGTTATTTATGCCAAGAGTAAATCTTCCATGCTATCACCAAAAGCATTACAAAAATACGATCCAAAGTCTGAAATTGGTCTGGCTTTTTTTAAGTAAGAAATGGCCATTTATCATGGCAATGCGCCTTTGATTTCTAGTACGTAGCCTTAGGCCTTCCAGTATGGGTGGAATAACAGAGATAGAAACACACTGACAAAGCTTTCAAAAACATTCTGCTAAAGGACTAAAAATGGTAGAGGAATAATATATTCTTCTTTAGGTCTCAAAAAAGGAAACTAAAAATGACATCAATATGAACAAGAGGCAAATGCATAATGAATCAGTAAGATTTATCACCAACTAATACCAGAGTGCTAGGAATGTGGGAAATATAGTAAAGTGTACTAGTTAGCACCAGCTGCTAACTTGGCTCAGCCTGAGTAAGTCTCAACTGAGGGGCCGCTGGATCAGAGTGGACTGTGGCTATGACTGTGAGAGATTGTCTTGGCTGATGACTGATGTGGGAGGGTAGGGCCCAGTCCACTGTGATAAACTGGCTGAGCATAAGACAGAACACGTCAGTGTGCAGCAGTCATCCAGTTTGTACTTAGTTACTTCCCTGGCTTCCCTCAGTGACAGACTGTGACCTGGAAGTGAAAGTCAAATAAACTCTTTCCTCTCCTCATCTAAGTCCACTTCTAAGACTCTGAACTTCTAAGTCACAGCAACAGGAAGGAAAACAACCTAGGGATGCATCAGACACTTTTTTAACGATCATCTTACATCAGAAGCTCCACAAGTCTCCTGCATACGCCTGCATCGATGACTGCTTGGATTTTATCATTGGGTCCATCTGACAGGTATGACAGGGCCCAGCAAGCATCAGCTAGCACATCAGTGTCACTGACAAACAGTAACCAAGAAAGGACATTCAGACAGGGAGAAACCTGGAAAAAAAAGATAATTACAACTTCTGGAGTGAGATAAGACTCTCAAGAAGCCTAGCAGACGAATGCTGAGTGAGCTTTCACTTCCAGTTAGGCACTAGTAAGTGTCTGAAGGACATTTCTACCTCTGGCAATGTAGTCAGTAGGTATTTAGTTTACTAAACTGAGGTAGTCAGAACACAAGAAAAATTATTTAAGGGAGAAAACTTTTATGCATTTATTCTTCCAACAAGGAGGGAAAGGAATTTCCACAAATACTACAGCTAAGAACTTCTGTTGCAGAACCGTGTTATCTATAAACTGCTACAGCCCTAAAAGTAATCACAGAGCTTCATACTGGCACTGAGAAATTACTCTAAATTAATAACAAACTACCAAAAGCATTTCCTATACAAATCAATACATTTTCTAACAGTCTAAATAATTTTATCAAAAATTATCTTAGCCAGGTGATGATGGCCTGGGAAACAGAGAGAGGGAGACCTCTGTTGAGTTCAAGGACAGCCAAAGCTACAAGAGAAACCCTGTCTTGAAAAACAAAAACAAAAAGCAAAGCAAACAAAGACTCTTTCCTGTAAACATCATATTTAAGAGCATTTTCCCTAACAATTCCCCACAAGCACAGTATTTACCTTAGCAAACTCTGGAGGTGGGCTCTTCCCTCTACAGAGATTAGATAAAGCCCACACTGCATTCCGGGTCATGGTCAAGCGGTTTTGCTTTGAAAATAACCTACAAGTATAATGGTTCCATTAAGTTTTAAGTTACTAATTTTTAAGTTTTAAGATACTAATTCTCTATAAAGGAAATAACACTACTGGTAAAAAAATGTTTCAAACTTTTCTCCAGAACAATTAAGATTAATTCTTTTCCTACATTATTCATTCTCTGAAGATAAACCACTAATTTTAATGTACTATTTCAGAATTTCAGTAAATTATCTTAACAATAAGAAGATACTTGAAATCAAAGTAATACTAGGAAATCCAAAATGATCTGCACATGTAATACTTCTCATATAAGACACTTACTGTAGAAGAGGGGGAAGGATATTGCAGTCTAAGACATAGTCCCTGCACATGGTGCTATCTCCAGCAATGTTGCCAAGAGCCCAGACTGCCTGTGAAGGAATCATTCATCAATAAAGTTGCATACTTTCACTCCCTCATAATTCTTTAAAAGAGATGCCAGTATACCACAGTAACATTTTACAAAATCTCATAATAGTTCACCAACATTTTATATAAAGACTATTACTAACTCTTAAAAGTGCTCATCAGGGAGTCAAACCAGTTCCAGGATTAGAGTTAGAAAATAAGTGACTATGTGGAACAAGCAAGAGGAACAGTTGTTCCATTAAAGTAACAGCTTTACTAGTAAAAGAAAACTTGTTTCCAGTGCTGGGAACTGAAGTCAGAACTCCACACAGGCTGAACAACTGCTCCCCCTACTAAGCTTCACTCCCAGTCTGGAGGCAATTATTTTTAAAGGATCCTATCCTCCCTCCTAAGTATTATTTTATAGTTCTTTGCACAGAACAAGGATTTAAATGGCTTATTGGTAGATTAAAATGTACTTAAGGTTGCTTTTAATAGAAAACTATAAGCACGTAACTGAAATAAAAATATAGAGATGTTTATTAAACTTGTGAAGGTTTAATAAACAATGGTTTCACTGGGCAGTGGTGGCGCACTCCTCTAATCCCAGCACTTGGGGAGGCAGAGGCAGGTGGATTTCTGAGTTCAAGGCCAGCCAGGTCTACGGAGTGAGTTCCAGGACAGCCAGGGCCACACGGAGAAACCCTGTCTCGAAAAACAAAAACAAAAATAAATAAAAAATAAAATAAATAAAATAAACAGTGGTTTCATAGGTGTATATGCCATATTGTACACTTTTTTTAAAAAAAAGATTTATTTCATTTATTTTTTATGTGTATGAGTACACTGTAGCTGTACAGATGGCTATGAGCTATCATGTATATGGTTGCTCGGAATTGAACTCAGGACCTCTGCCGGCCCCGTTCGCTCCAGCGTAATTCACTGTAGCCGTCTTCAGACACACCAGAAGAAGGCGTCAGATCTCATTATAGGTGGTTGTGAGCCACTATGTGGTTGCTGGGAATTGAACTCAGGACCTTTGGAAGAGCAGTCAGTGCTCTTACCCGTTGAGCCATCTTGCCAGCCCCATACTGTACACTTTTATAAACTTTAAAAAAAAAAAAAAAAAGATAGCTAAAAGCTTCAAGAATCCCATGGTTGGAAGAGAAGTACTAGAGGATTTATTTTTCCTATTTAAACAAGCTATCAGTCACTGTGATAAAGTAATCTAAGTGAAACTAGGTGTGACTGGGAGAATGTGAGCTCTCTCAGCTCTGGGATGTTGGGGTCTTACCTGCTCCTGGACATCTTCAAACTCTGAGCTAAGCAACTCGATGAAGATAGGCACGGCTCCTGCCTGAATCACATTCCGGGTCTGAAGAGAGTTTCCTGAAGCAATATTTGTCAGGACCCAAGCTGATTCAAACTACAAAGACAAAAGTTTCATTATCTTATTTAAAATTTACAAGGTTGTTAACATAAAGCAATTCAATATTTTGTACACTAAAAAAATGTCTGGTTTTTTTGTTGTTTTTTTTTTTTTTTGGAGGGGAAACTGGGAAAGGAGAAATCTTATGACATGTAAATAAAGAAAATATCTAATAAAAAAAACGAAAAAAAAAATGTCTGAAATCAGACTGGGACTATTATTGTCATATTATAAATACCATATTTATTTAAAATAATTTCCAGAATACCTCAATCTATAAAGGAATAAAGGTATCTAAAATTTCAGACCAAAGTATAGTTACCATGAAACTACAGGGAAAAAAATGTGTTTCCTAAGTTGACAGGAATGATCTCTAATGAAAGGAACAAAATGACAAATACACTTCGATACAGTTAACATACCATTTCATTAATTAAAGGGTTAAAAGGGATAAATACATTTATATACATATTGTACACATAATCTATGGATAGTCACAAGAAACCATCAATAAGCTTTGATGGACAGGCCTAGATAACTGGGCAATGGCCTGGAGCTCTCTATGTAGACCACACTGGGTCTTGAAATCAAGAGGTCTGCCTGCATCTGCCTCCCAAGTGCTAGGATTAAAGACAAGTGCCACTATGCTCAGATAAAGATAAGTTTCTTATAAGAAAAAGAAAAAGGGGGAGGAGGAAGAAGATGAAGAGGTGGCGGCAGACTTGAAAAGAGTAAAAATTGATCTAGTATTATAGCACTGGTAAGAAGAAATGAAGTTATTGCCAACAACAATTACAGTATATTACCAATTCTAGAGATCTCGAATTTTCTCTTTAGCTTAACATTAAGAAATCCAAAAATGAATATATCCCTATATTCAATAAAGACCCTTGAATTTTAGGTTAATTCCTTCTACCACTCTCTATTCTTTAATGAATAGTGTATATGTAGTAGAAAAAAATGTCACATTTCTATTTAGAGATATAACTTTGAATAAAAAAATCAGTTACATGTCTTCAAAAATATACTTGTGGATATTTTCTAAGATCTACATCAGTTAAAAGGCAACTGTCAGAGGGAAAATTAAGCTGTCTTATCTTTGGATGCAACAGAACAAATCCATGTGACTGATAGTAAATTTACAGCAGAAGAAACAAGATGAATGTGAGAGAAACTTATGTGTTCTTGTCCCTTACAGGTTCTTTGGTTTGCTTATTTTTAAGAGTAATGTAACCAGTAAAGGGTTACATCTATGACGATCTGTATATGTATAATGACCTGATTTGATCTACAGTTGGAAAAAATGATATGAGAACTAAAGGGTGGTCAAAGACACTGTGAAAGCAGAAATGTTTGGCTGGTACTATATGACTTACATACATGCAACTACATCAAAAAAACAAACAAACAAAAAACAGAGGGTAGGGGAAGATAAAAAAATTAAAGCCAAAATATGAGGGGAGAAAAACACTTCATACATTTATCTCTAGTTAAATTATTAATTGAAGAAATGTTCAAACTATTTTCAATCTCTCTGAAACATATACATAGAAATATTTCATTTGCTTTTAGTTCTACTACCTAGGGAAAGTTCAAATAGCACACCACATCATTTATCCTAAAGAGGAGTTGCCTAAAATGTAGTTTATTTATATAAACTCACTATTTAAAATTAATTGGTTAGGGACTGGAGAGATGGCTCAAAGATTAAGAGCACTGTCTGCTCTTTCAGAGGTCCTAAATTCAATCCCCAGCAACCACATGATAGCTCACAACCATCTATAAAGATATTTGGTGCCCTCTTCTGGTGTGCATGCATATATGCATACAGAACATCGTATACTTAATAAATAAATCTTTAAAACTAATTGGTTAAAACACAAGTCAAATGATGTAAGAAAGTAGCATAATGTCCTATCAAAAGGCAAGCTCAAGGTTTAAAATATAAGGGCTGGAGAGATAGCTCAGCTGTTTAAAGCACTGACTATTCTTCCAGAGGTCCTAAGTTCAACTCCCAGCAACCACATGGTGGCTCACAAGCATCAATAATGAGAGCCGATGCCCTCTTCTAGTGTGTCTGAAGAGAGCAATCGTGTACTCACATGCATAAATAAATAATTTTTAAAAAAAATGTTCAAAAATAATTACCAAGTGCTATAGAGTTCAAGTCAAAAGAAGTTGAAAACTCTGAGGAAAAGTGATCTGGAAAGAGTAGTCCTATCTGGATACTACAAATCCAAGAGAAAAATCACTGCAGCCAGATTTTGATGAAAATCACACTAATACCTTGATAACATGAAAAGTATGTTAAAGAGTTATTGGTGGGGGAAAAAAAAATCAATTCCAACATTAACTGCTGCCGGGGTTCATACTGCTGGCTGAGTTTAACATCAACAGTCTCTGGGAAAAACAAGAATCAGAAACCTACTTGGATAAATAAAATAGAAACACAGAACTGCAATGATGACTAGAAAAATGGAAAAGTGATCAGCGGTTGAACATGGGTGGTAAACACGAGGTATGCTGTTGGAAGAGCCAATTGCTACAGTTATGCTTACATCTATTACATAATCATAATGGGAGCCAGCTTTGAATGCAAAAAACATTCCAGAGTGAAAATTAAAAAGTAGTTTTGGTATTTATTAAAATGAGGTACAGCCATGTGTGTAAGAAAGATGAAATGAGAAAGACAGAACTCACTTCAGGAATGTAAGCCTGCTAATGTCAGCCACTATCAAATGTGTTTAACAAAAAGGTAAATATTTTTTATAACATGGATGTGAGCTACTTAGATGTCATGTCCTCATAGTCTGTACTATAAACTTCTTTTCACTACGATAGGAAACTTTGTTTTTAATATTTCAGCCTTGGATGCTAGATTAGAATGCAACCAGAAAGAGATCATGAAACAGGAAAGCTCAGAACTACAAATACATGAAAAGATATGACAGAAAGAATCAATAATAACTATGTAAGTAATTGTATTAAGAGCACAATAAACTTAAAAGTCAAAGGGAGTATCTACTACATGTTATCACTTAAAGTAACAAAACATGGACAAAATTATTGCAGCCTTGGCTTTCTGTAGGCTGTCTTATACTACATTCTCAGCAGCCCAAAAGCTGCACCACAGAACAGCCTACTGTGCAGCTTATAACGACTGCTTATAAATTATCCACTCATGTTTTGCACAGGAACTTGCTACAACTGTAATCTGTGTTCCTCAGGTTTGAGGTTTTCTCTCTGTCCCCTTTCTCAGTCTCTACCTTCTGGTGCTCAGTTCCTTTAATAACAAGGAAAATGAGAATCCAAAGCTGAAGTACTTCTGACCTCCTATCAAGTTTCCCACTCCAGGTTGAGGTACGCCTGGCTCCCTTTCTCCATTTGGATCAGGACTCTGTTGCTGGCCACTTTGCCGGTTCCACTCTGGTTCCTAGCAAATGCCAGGCTCACCTGGAGAGCAAGTGAAAAGAAAGGCTCACATCAGAAAAATAAACCCAGGTTATCAAACTCTGCAGAGAAGAGCACCTGAGGTATCTGAGCAACCCTCCAGAAAAGGTAGAGATCGGTGAAGGTGGGAGGGGAGGGGGGGAAGCTTACTGCAGTTTATCACACTAAGTTTTCAGAGGGGACAAGAAAGTCAAGAAAGGGGAAAAACTAGGCCAACTTCACTCAAATTTGCAACTTTTGGAGGAGTGCCATCTAATGTTTAGAAGCAGGAAGCAATTTATTATAGCTAGATATTTTTATATAAGGTGTGGCAACCCAGTGTCTCATCACTTCAGGCGATAGTATAAATATGCTGGGCCTGAACTCAAACAAGTGAGCCCACAGAGCATTTCAGAGAGCAGACTAGTTTCACGCCAAAGGTTAGAGGGAGTCACTAAGTCTGACCATACTCTTAAGCTAAGTAACTGCTTACTTTCAAAATCCTAGATTCTATCCAATTTCACCTCCAGTTTGAATGGCAAGAAGAGTGTCTGGGTCGTGATGTCCAAACAGAGGTACTTTTAGCTCTCTTATTTGAGATATTCTACTGGTTTGAGTAGACAAAATGGTAGTGAAGTTCACTAAAATTCAGTTCTTTAGCTATAGGATGAAAAAAATTAAATGTGGTCCTGGGATTTATAATTGAACCAACAAATTTCCTTTGTGCTGTATACTACCAGTCTCTTTTTGAAAGAGAAATGGCAAAAATCTCATCCAAAGACACGCTATTCACATCTCGAGAAAGCAGGCAGGTATAAATATGCTATCTTACATTTAGTGCTCTCCCCAAGCCACAACGCTTTCCAGAACACATCTATTATTTGAAGCCATAGCAGAACAAGTTATGTCTCCCTGACTTACTTAAATCTCGTACTGCTTTAGAGGTGATGGGTGTTACCCAGTACTCACACTATAGAGAGATAGTATACTGTGCTTCACACGTGCAGAAGGAAAGCTGGAGATGACAACCACAAACACTAGAATGGTTATCTCTCAGTCTTAAGAGAGTTAAGGCAAAAACTTATGAAGTGGTCACTTGAGAGGAATCATTTTTCAGTCTTTGATCCGAATTACTAGTGTGGACAAGGGTGGAATCTAGAAATTTAGATAAAAGCAAATCAGAGCTTTTAAAGATGTTCACCTAAACTCTACCCAATTATGAATCACAAAATGATATGGGACTTTATATGTGTCAGCCAGGAAAGGGAACGTGTAAAAACATACTGTACTGCTTATAAAGTAAAGGAAAATCTACAAACAGGGAGATTTGTTTCTCAAGATTTATCATTTTAAGTCTAGAAGTCTTAGTAAGTCTGCCTTATTGTTAGTGTGTTGGTTGGCCTCTATAATCATCTAACAAAAAATAATGCTGATCTGATGGTATAACTGATACTGTTCAACTACACTCATTCCCAGAGACTGGGGAGCAACATTTTTATAATTAACAAACTGGCTATCTTCCCTACCTCCCTTTTCCCACAAACCATTTCAAATGATAAACTGCAGTAAACTCCTCTTTTGGTCCCTATGGTTCTCTTGACAGGTTGCTTAGGGGCTCAGGTTCTGTTCTCTGCAGTGTTGGTTGTCTGGATTTCCTTTTTTCTGAGAAAAATCTCTTTCCTTGCTCTCAGTGTAAACATGATTTTTCAACTGTCTGGCGATTCTGGACTTAAATGGAGACCAGAATTATAATCCAGAAGGCAGCAAGCAAAACAGAATCTTAATTCAAATAAACATAGGGATTGGCAAAGGTCAAACTGGAGAAGAAAAACTGATGGGACAGAGAAGTACTCTACCTTTTCTGGATTCTTCTTTCTCCTCTAGAAGAAATTCACCACTGTAATAAAGATGTAAGATAACGAGAAAGATGGAGCAGACAAAGAGAAAGTATCAAGACAAAGCATTAAGACTCAAGAGTCATCTGCAATGGCCTAGCCAATAAGGAGTCTGGGACATGGAATGCCATTTATAAAATGCCTCAGTCATGAGTAGACAGAGGTGGAATTAACCTTATTATTGGCAAGTATTTCTTCCATCTTATGATCTACTTGTGTTTTAACCAAATTTTATAGCTGCAGGGTATCTCTAAAGGTCGGAACCCTTCTTTAATGAGAACTTAAGGGGTTATAGGTATTTGTCAATAATTGAGATATTAAAGGGATCCTACACATACCAAGGATGTATATATAGCTACTGAACAACCAAAATAGTGGCAAAAGTTTAACTTTACTCAGGAATAAAGTCGTATTTTTAGAATTCGAGGTACTCAAAGACTGTGAGCTTGATAGCTGGCCCCTTAAACTGTAAAAATTATTCAAGCCTAAGGTGGTAAACTCTCTGTACATTATTAGAAGATCAAACTTCTGGGCCAGTCCATGTCATGTATACCATCTTGAGAAGGCTAACAAGTAATGTGTCTCTTGTCTCTATCTCTCTCTCAAAACTTTAAATAGCTTGCAGGTTATGCAGACTCCCACTGCTAAAATTCAAGTAAGATACAAATTCTGTGAGTATTAACTAGGACTTACATAGTAACACACTTATACAAGCAGTTTATAAGGTAGTTATCACCAATACCACTTTAAACAAACAAGCCTTCATATAGATTAAAATAAGTAACTCATAGACGAAACGTTTTCTAGAACAAAGTTCTACAACAAGAAATGAAAATATCCGCACCTGCAGTGTACAATTTTCTTTTCGTTTGAGGAACTCCACAAACCTGGCCACTACTCCTGGTGTGTTGATGACTTCATCAATAGGAGGATTAGGTTCTGTTTCCCCATAAAATAAAATAAGAGATCTCAATATAATGACTTTATAGATCAAAATCAGTCACAATATCCCTCTCTTCACTCCCTGACCATCTCTCTCTCTCATTAAAATCTATCCCCCCCAAAAAGGTTAAAAAGTAGTGTGGCTTGAAAGATATCACAAAAACATAAGCTTTAACCCTGAAAATAAAGGAAGGGGATAAATCTGTTTCATTTTTGCAATACAAGGGAAATCTCTCGTGTGTACATCCTCAGTACTGGATCTTGTACGGTAAGTAAATAATTCTTATCACTGAGACATATCACTAAGTACCAAGAATTCTTAAAATTAATGCCTCTACTATTGTGATTCTCAACCTTTCTAATGTTGTGACCCTTTAATAACAGTTCTTCATGTTGTGATAAACTCTAACCATGAAATTATTTCATTGCTACTTCATAATTGAAGTTTGCTACTGTTGTGAGTCGTAATGCCAATATCTGATATATAGTTTACCTGGTATGCAACCCCTGTGAAAGGGGCTCATTTCCACCTACAGGTTGAGAAACTTTCCTGTTTTAGGAAACTCAGAAAGCAGGGGAAATCCAAAGACAACTACTACTATCCAACAGCGATAACTATTATCAGTGTTCTGATACACTTTTCTCCGGTATAGGAGGTTTCGGTCTCTGCCTAGAGAACCTAGACGACAAGGTTCTTAATGTACTTACAGGGTTTCATATTATCCCTAACAAGAAAGAAAGTGCCAGCAAGAATTCATTAACACTCACTTTGATTTATGACAATGAGTATAAGTTGTCATTTAATAAATACTTATTAGGTGAACAGACAGGAAATATCAGATAATCAGACCAATTAATTTCAGATTTTTATCTGTATATAGTAATGCCAGAAAATAGTTAGAACAATACCACCTAGGGAGATCTTTAGATAGCCTTATTGTAAAACAAGGAAAACCAGGCGTGGTGGTCCACACCGATAATCCCAACATCTGGAGGCAGATCTGGAGTTTAGATTATCCTTATGGAAAGTTACAAGACAGCCTGTGTGCTACAATAAAGCTCTATGATTTTGTTATGACAAAAGATTTAATTAGTTTAATGTTGATTTGAAGGAAAGAGTTTTGGTAACATGTCCTTTGCTTGGTTCAACTTTTTTTTCCTTGCCTCAAGTTTATTTGTAAAAACAGCATAGGACACTGGTCATCAGCAAATAGTGTGTAGGTAGGTGTGTCACAGCAATCCATCTGTCTTAACACTGGCAGGAGACTTTTCTATGGGATCTTCACAGGGGCCTGGGCACCTTCGGGAGCCTGAGTTGAAGCCTGGGCCTTAGCTGGAGCTTTGGCCTCTGCCTTGGTTTGAACCTCGGGGCTTTGGTGGCAGAACCTTTGACCCTTGGCCATGTAGCTTTGAATTCGCTTTGCAAGCTTGGGGTAAGCGATGAACGCCAGACAGCTAAGTTTTCGGCTGGGGCCCCCCCTTTGGCATCTTGGGCTTGATGGCCTGAGGCTTCCCAAGGGCCTTAATGGCCTCTGTGTGTGCACTCACTGCCTTTGCATTGTTGGCCGGCATCTTCTTCAGGCCTTTCTTGTTGTGTTTCTTGGCAAAGCACATGTTCCTCAGGAACTTGGGGTCAACCTCCTTAAGAGATTCATATCTTTGTGACTGGGATTTCTTGCCGCCATTTCTGTGCCATATGCAGGACTGGTTGTGTGTGGTGTGGACTTGACCATGTCTACACGCTAACCCACAGCTCCCACCTTGGTTCAACATTTTTATCAATCACTCAAACATAACAAACTTGGTAACACTGAAGATATGCTATTCTGAATTACAAAAACATTGTATAAAAAAAAAAGAGGAATAAAATAAAAGCAACCTTTTGGTTGCTTGGTTGTCAGTATAGGAGATAAACCCCAGTGCCTTTATCAGCCTGATGGCCTTGCCACTGTAGTTGTCTAAAGGCTTTTTAAAACTTCTGTTGTGTTCATTGTCCTGATTAAATTGTCAACTAGACAGAACCTAGAATTATCTGGTAAGAGAATTTCAACTGAAACACTGCCTACATCAGGTTAACCTGTTAGAGAGTATGTTGATTGTTAATTGATTTATGAGGATCCTGCTCACATTACATACAGCACCATTCTCTAGGAAGGTGGTCCTGAACAGTATGAGGAAGTACCTGAACATAACAAGCCTGCCTGCTAGCCAGCAAGAGGATCCCCCATAGACACCTGCCACACTTTTTTTCAATTGTGTTCTTGCCTTCAATTCCTCCCTTTACTTCCTTCTACAATGGAGTGTAAGCTGCAGTGACTCAGCCCCCGTAAGTATTGCACATATCAACACTTGGTCCTGCGCTAATGACTATTTGAAAGGTTAGGAGGTGTGGCCTTGCTGAAGAAAGTATAGTATGTCACTGAGAACAGGCTTTTGAAACATGAAGTTTAAAACATATCATGTGCTCTCTGCTTCTCTATGGATTGAGATGGGAGCTCTCAGCTACTGCTCTAGTCTCCTGCAGCACACCCCTCCCTCCATCATCACAGGTTAATCTGGATCTGTAAGACCCAAACAAACTCTTCCTAAACAAAGCACAGCAATAAAAAAGTACCTAAATCGTATAACCCCTTTGTCCCTAAGTTGCTTTTGACCAAGAAGCTTTGTCAAAACAACAACAAAAACCTAAATCATTGAAAACTACAGTTCAAGAAGTTTCTTTGCTAAAAAAGTCAGATACATTAACTATGCCATTACCACTACTGTTCTTTCTTAAACTGACATTGAAATGGATAGTCTTTCAGGACAAGAAAGCAAATCTCTTGCCATCAATTTCAGTAATAAACACATCTAGAGTAAATATTCTAGTTATTACATTTTAAAGACGGAAGCTGGCAAACAAGAATACATGTAGGAATGCAATGGTCACAAAATGCCTTATATGGAAAAACCATGCTAAAAACGGACACGACACAGAATTCTACTAAACTGTCATACTCAATACCACTTCTTTTGTTTTTGTTTTTAAGATTTACTTTTTTTTTTTTTTTAATTTTTTTTTTTTTTTTTTTTTTTTTGGTTTTTTCGAGACAGGGTTTCTCTGTAGCCCTGGCTGTCCTGGAACTCACTCTGTAGACCAGGCTGGCCTCAAATTCAGAAATCCACCTGCCTCTGCATCCCAAGTGCTGGGATTAAAGGCGTACGCCACCACTGTCCAGCATATTATCAACTCAGAAGTATACTGCTCCAAATTATTTTTACTTGCCCAGTGTAACAAGTACTATATACCAATTCATTCTAATTGTACAAAAAGAATTTATCCTATTCCATAATAAATCTATACTTAACTTTTAATGGTAAAATGCTAATATTAAAATCAGTAATTACCATTCAAGTAAATTTTTTATAAGAGCAGAGCTTTTCAACTTCAATCAGCATAAGCTATTATTACTTACTATGAGGTCTTTTACATGACAATTCCCAAACAAAAGTAATGTTCCTTTCTGGCAAGAGCCCATAAATAAAAAGAAGTATTTCTATTTATAAAACATACTCCAAAAGAGGGCACAGAGAGACCCTGTAGAAATGAGATTATGGACAACGAATAGTTTATACAAGGATAAGATGTATTAAGACTTACCTTTTGAAAGTAGTTTTCTAAACTTCTGTGTTGCAGAAAGCTGCTGTTCTGGGCTATTCGAGAATATCATATCAGTCATGTCAGAGGTGATGACCCCCCCCTGGATCATAGACAAAGAGCAAATACAACACAATATTACCCTTAGGTCAGTGGAAAGACAACATAAAATGCTATCAAAATAATAACACATTTTCAAAAGTTATACAAGTACATAAAACTCTTTAAATCCAAAACTGTGTAAGAGCACACTGACATGAGTCTATTTTTAAGAACGTCATGATAGCTAGGCAGTGCTGGTGCAGGTCGTTAGTCCCAGTGCTGGGGAAGCAGAGGCAAGTAGACATCATGTAGCCCCAGTCTATTTAATCACATACCAAACTCCTATCACTCCTAGGTAGTTTTCCCAGTTATTTGTTAATATCTGAGCTTCCAGATTAGTATAATCTTCTTTTTTTTTTTTTTTTTTCTGAGATAGAGTTTCTCTGTGTAGCTCTGGCTGTCCTGGAACTTACTCTATAAACCAGGCTGGTATCGAACTCAGAAATCCACCTGCCTCTGCCTCCCAGGTGCTGGGATTACAGGCATGCGCCACCACTGCCGAGCTAGTATAATCTTCTTAATACCCAATAACCCTGTCTTTTGTGCTTATTCTTTCCAATAGATGTATAGGGACATAAAATTGTACATATTAATAGGATAGCATTAAGTATTCCTATACTCATTAATCACTACTATTGATAGCTGTCAGGCAAGAAAGTGTCAACACTTAGTAAAGGAGGTAGTAGTGATCTTGCAGAAATCACAGATTCTAACCACTGCCAAATTCAAAAATTGAGTCTGACTCCTGATTAAACAAGTGTTTAGGGGCTGGAGAGATGGCTCAGCGGGTAAGAGCACTGGCTGCTCTTCCAGAGGTCCTAATTTTAAATCCCAAAAACCACATGGTGGCTCACAACCATCTGTAATGAGATTTGATGCCCTTTTCTGGGGTGGCTGAAGACAGCCACAGTGTACTTACATAAATAAATATTTAAAAAAGGAAAACACCCAAGTGTTTAAGGAACTACTACATGTCTTCATATATGCAAACTATGCATACTTATGTGTACATAATAGTGTTGTATACAGTAAACAACTATCTTTTCCTTCCTTTTTATATACTCTCACTTTCAAATATATATGATGGTATTTAAGTTACAGGATGTCAAGAAGAAGAGTGAACATTACACAAAGACTTTTGCATCCTCTTCTAGGGAAAAGGTTAGGTACATAAAAGCTATCCATTTTAGATGAAAGCTTGACTTCCTTATCTTTATTTGAAGCTCCTTATGGTTTAAAAAGTGTATGTATGCCTAATAAATATGGACTAGATTCTGATACTAATTTTAGGTGTCAACCAGGTTACCTAGACAAATATTAGTCTAAATGTTACTCTAAAAGTATAGACATGATTAATATTCAAATCAGGACATCTGAATATAACAGATGATGACTGCTTTTCCTAATGTGGGGTGAACTTAATGAGCTATAGGCCTTTTAGATTGAGTTTCCAGTCTGCTGACCTGCCCTCCAAATTATTTGGTTGCCAGCTCCTATCATTAAAGCCCGTCCCTTTCTCTCTCCTTCCCTTTCCCAGCCCCTCTTCATGTTTCTTTATCTAATAAACTCTGAGTAACACATCTAGAACACTATATTCTGAAGAGGTAGCTAAGAAGTTAAGAGCCTTTGCAGAAAGACCCAAGTTCTGGTCCTAGAACTCACATTGGGACACTCACAAGTACTTTTAACTCCCATTCCAGGGGACCTGATGCTCATTTCTGGCCTTCTTAGATACAAGTATGTACAGAGACATCTTTTAAAAACAACACTACTATACTCATTTACTATCCCCTTTAGTAGTTGGAAAGACAGACTGACTGTCTTTGTGTCTTTTTTTCAGTATCCTTCTAGCTGGCCATGAACAAACTCTGTAGACCTAGCTTGCCTTGAATGCAGAGCTCTGCCTGCCTGCCCCTCCAGAGGGCTGGGATTAAAGGTGTGCACCAGACAAATCTTCCACAGGCCTGAGAAAGATTTTTCAAAAACTCAATAAAATGTTGGCCACAATTTCTATGTTTGGGGAAATCCAATCCCTCTTGGCCTAGGCAAACTATAACATTCCTCATAGAAGTCTTACCAACAACCCCTTAATACAGTCTCATCAAATTAATGACCATTTGTGGAGCTGGGATGTAGCTCATTGGCCGAGCTCTTCTGGTATACATAAGTTCTTAAGTTGATCAATAAGACACAAAATTGTTCCAATTGTTTTCTAACAAAAACTAAGGTGGACATATAATTATTACTACTCAGTCAGAGATAAATACTATTGCATTCTGAAATACTTACTTAGTAATAGCTACTTTATATATATACCATATATATATAAAGTAAACCTCTATGTATATATACGCACATACATATATATGTATATATATAGGTTTAGCACTCACCTATGTCTATATACATTTTTATATTTTTACCCATTTGTACTTAATTTAACAATGACCTCCTATTATTAAAATAGTCCATTTTCCAAACTGTGGTATACATTGAGTATGTTTTATTTTGTAATATGGATATGGCTTAAATTTATTTTGAGACATATGTACAACTTTGGACTCATTTTCTTTTCATCTCTCAATTTTAACTGTTTCAGTGGTGTATGATCAGAATGGTACATTAATGAGCCTGTGTTAGCTGTAATTTATTTTGGAGTTCTCTCAATTCATTTTTATAAAACAGATATTAATTGGTCAGTGTGTCATCACTTCATCTTGAGGCACCGATCTCAACTAAGCCGCTTCATGGTCATTTAAGCTTCTCTCTGTTTAGAATTCACTCACCTCTAGATAAAGTTCTCTTTTGGCGGGGAGGTAGCAGTGGGGTGGGGGGG
>JADRCD010211696.1:45016-60944 GCA_019843815.1 Montemys delectorum | reverse complement strand
ACACACACACACACACACACACACACACACACACACACACACACACAAATTGAATGTAAACCCAGGAAGAAAAAGATGCTTGTTTATTTTCAGTAACGTGTTTAGCACATAGTAGGTCTTAGTAAGTATTAAATAAATGAAGGAGTGAAGTCAAAAGGCAAGCAGATCCTGAGTGACTGTGACATGCAAGTCCTTTTATCAACTGGAGGGCTTCAAAGTAGGAGAACGTTGATTGGATGGAGTTTTAAGGGTTTAGAGAAAACTAATACAGCTAAATGTTTGGAAAAGACAGTTTTCATACTCGAGGTGGCGTCAGATTCTCTTAGAGAGCTTGTTAAACAAAATCACTGTCCTCACCGTCAGAGTGTCTAATTCTTCAGGTTCTCTTATCCATTATTAGTTTTTGAAGCAGTTTCAAGGCTCCATGGTAGGCAGTGCTGGGTAACTCTTACCATGCATATGCAGGTGATCTCCTAGTAAGTGCTTGTTCCAAGTTAGTAGTCAGGGGGGCAAGTGCATGCTGGGTAAATAGCCTTATTCCCCAGACACCATTCAGCCATGATGCTGAGGAACTCACAGAGCTTTAGCGTTAGGAAATGAAAGCATAACCTCCAGGGCTTCTAGTCCCTGCTTGTGCAGAGACTTGATGTAGAAAGCTGAGCCAGCTTGTTCCTAGGGTTGTCAGTGTGAATGAGCCTGTGATCTGTTTTGGCATGTTCTTTACCCAATAATAATTTGACCATCTTGCTACAATTTAATAAGGTTTTGTGATACTTTGTTCATCATGAAAATAAAGCATAAAACATAGGCATTTTCCTTGTTAAAACTCACAGCTGTACAGTTATTAAACAGCCTGTCCACTGGTCCTTTTAGTTTACAGCATTCCTTGTTATTGCCTGTTGTGGCCTCTCCGGCATTTTCAGTGATGTTTTCTTTCCATTTAGATTCTGTTAGGAGCACTTTATTTTCTTTATGTCTTGCTTTGAAATTTATCAAGCACCCCAGTTTCCAAGTGAGAAGACAGACCAATAGTGTTTGGAATTCACAACAAAATGATAATAATAGTAAGAGTTTGCTTTTCTCGAACCTTGACTCCAAGTATATCCTAGTGTACAGGTAGAAAGAAGAAAAAAAAAACAAGAAAGAAAGAAAAAAAACATTTAAACACATCGAGTCCAATATGTATCACTTAACTTCTCTTGAGAGTGGAGCCTGACTTGGAGTATAACCAAGCTATCAGAAGTCACTTTAAAAGAAATGGGTTCTACCTTTCCCAGTAGCTGTTCAAGTGCCAATAGCTCCTCAGCTAGTGATGGAATTTCATGTCTACTTTCCATCTTCCCTTTCATGCTAGATTTGTGTGGTGTGAGCTTGCACTGGTCTTATAGATTGCTGTCATAGTCACTGTGAGTTCCTGTGGATAGCTGACTTTTTAAAAAGTTCTTTAATACATCTGGCTCTTAGAATAGTTCAACCCCATCTTCCCTGAAGATCCCCGAGCCTTTTGGGGAAAGGTATGGTGGGTATGTTCTATTGAGGGCTGAGCACCCCATAGACTCATATTCTCTGTATGTTGACCAGGCGAGGGTGTCTGCATTAAGCATCATCTACAGCAAAAAGAAGCTTCTCTAGTGATAGTTGAGAGATGTGCCAATCACTGGGGGGGGGGGGGGGGGGTAGCAATAAGTTATTAGAAATCATTTTAATAGGTTAACATCATGTTAACCTAGCAGATTAAGAATAGGCTTTCCCATAGGGCCTATTACCTATCCAGACATAAGTAATGTTAATATGTCAGGTATGGGTTTCCTCATTCAAGCTTTAAGTCCTATCAGAAAGTGAGTGGTCACCTCCATGCCATCCATTTCACTCACTCTAACATCACTGACCTTATTTGTTTAGGCCAGTCAACTTGCAGGATTCATGGCTGGATGAGATTGATAATTACTTTTCACCTCAAAAGATGGGTCTGGGAATGCCTGCATCATGAGTCCAGCTTGTGTTGAAATCTTACCTCCACTGATGCATTAGTTCTCTATTGCAAAGGAAATGTTGCGTAACACATTGTCCCAGTCCCCGTGGTTTAAGACCTTAAGCCCTTGTTTAGTTCACATAACTGAATGTGGGAGTTTTCATCAGGTTCTCTGGGCAGTTGGTTCTTCTGGTTTGGTTTACTTATATGCAAGGCAGTCAGTTGGTTGTAATGACAGAGTAACTGGGTCAGTGTCCTTCATCCTCTAGGGGATCATCTCCAGCTTGTTCATATGGCTGGGCAGCCAGAGAGAGGGGGAAAGAAAATAAGCCTACTAGAATTTTAGGCTCATCATAGTGTCATTTCCAGTGCCCTTTTTCTCAAAGCCAGATTCAAGAGGAAGAAAACTAGACTCCAGTTGTTTGTGTCCTTTTTTGAGACAGATTTTCAGCATCTGCAGTCTAGACTTGCCTGAAATTAGCAACTTCTCCCATCTCAGCTTCCAAGTGGTAGGGTTTTGGGCATGTACCTCTACAATGGGTTATACTCTACTTCTTAAAGGCAAAGCATATTGGTAGACAGAGAGATTAGTTGCTGTTCCTACAGTACACATGGTGATGTTTAAGATATCTCTGGGCAATTTTTTCTACCCCTAAATATGTATGGAAGAGTTTGCATTTTGTTTATTCTTATAGTGACCCAATAGCTCTAAATTATTGTTTTCTTCATTAAAATCAATTTGTGTATATAGATTAGTACACTGTCAATATTCTACAGTATAGTAAAGTAAGGGGATGCTTACAAGTACTGGCACTTTTTTTTTCTTTTCTTTTTTTTTTTTTTTTTTTTTTTTTTGTAGATCAGGTATGATAATGGTGATAATGGTGAGTCTGGAGAGTGGCATTTTGGCTTCTCTTTATACCCAAATCTGACATCATTTCATTATGTGATGAAGAAGGGATGAAGAAACATGCTTCTCTATTTGTCACATTGTGTTATTATTAAATAAGTATGTCTCTCACATTAGTAGCTTTCATAGCAATAGAGACACATGCACACATGACTGTGATTGTTGCCTATGATACATCTGAGACCACATCTGACAGTTGTTAAAACTTCGGACTATTTGTCGCCCAGCAAACTATTTTGAGGGATTCCTTTCTACCACACATCTGTTTTTCAAGGAGGGACTGTCCATTAAAAGAAAATTGTAGGTAAGCAACCATAAGTTCGTAAAAGTATGTTAGCTCACAGAGGATCTTGAGTATCCTACCCAAAGTCAGCCATTACTATATGACAATGGTGTGGTTTGTCCAGAACTTGACAGCTCCAGGCTCAGAGCCAGAAGCCACTGGTAAGAGCAATTCTGGCTTCTTCCCTGCATGCCATTTCTTAGAGGAACCAAGCCACAACCTGCATATCACTCTAGCGCTATTTTTAATCTAGCTCTAGCTTTGTCTTGACACTTACCCAGTCAATATCTAGAGATTCCCTTTTCGTGTCTATTCGCATGTCAAGGAGTACAAAGTAATTTTTTATGAAAATATTTTTCAAAATGTTAAAACCAAATGCATTTAATATTTTGATCATGTATGTGCATGTACGTGTTATGTATTCATTACATACAACATTGTGTTGCATCTTTATTCAAGATTATACTTAATATTAACCACAAAATAAAAACAGTGAAACAAAGAGAAAAAAAAATGCCAGGAGTAAAATGAGAAGGAAATGAGAAGAAGACAGAGAGAAGAGCAAAGGGGAGAAGAGGAGACGAGGAAGGGAAAATGGCTTCCAGTGTTCTCTGCTGTTTTCAAAGTTTAGTTTGTCCACTTGTCATGCCTCTGTGAAAACAAAGTCTAAATAAGTTGTGTAGCTGCAAGCTGTCCCTGCAGTGTTTAAAAACAGTGGAATACACTGCTGAAGATTCACAGAGCTTTCCTCTGAGGAGGCTTTTATGTGGGTGAGCATAGAGGAGGTTTGTTTTTGTTTTTTTGTAGCAAAATGGAAACATGTGAGAAAAATCTTGATTTGACACAGGTTTTAATCCATGGGCTGCTTTGCCTGTACCCTTTTCTCATTCACGAAGTCCCTTTCTTTTATGTTCTAAGTACTTAAGAAACTTGTCAATGCTGGTTGGTTCCTCCTAAAAACTTTTGTTTCATTCCTTCCTCTTTGGTATACGTTAATGAAAATTAGCTTTTTAAAAGGTATTACTGCTACCCTAAAGACTAGGAGGAACATTAAAGAAACTGGAGGGGAGATACAGCCACTGTGATTGAAAAAGGCAGCTCCTGATAGAGAGAGCTGAGGTTCTTTAAATATTTTATCAGGATGTTGTAGTTTCCAAAGCCACTTATGTAGAGTTCCCTGGTGTACTATTAACAACAAAGATGCGTTTCAGTAATAGTTGGCCTAAAACTGTGTCCCCCCCAATCTTTACAACATTTCTCAAATCAATGTGAACCCAATTAAAGAGCTGCCACAATATGTTCTTGTCCTGGAAATGTGAGCAGGAGGGATGTGTGCCCTGCAGCGGATGTGCCTTGCCCTCTGAAACTCCCTAGACATCCAAGGTGTGCCCTTTGCTTCTGGTTGCTGTGCTGTCTCCTCTGGAATGCTCACAGTCAGGCACTGGCTGCCTGAGCTCCTCAGGAATGAACGCCCTGGAGCAGCCTCTGACCAGTTACAGATGGGATTTGCTAGAAAGGTTCCTTAAGTGTCTCAGCTTTTATTTGGGGGTAGATCTGAAATATGCTTTTCTCAGTTTTCCCAAATTTCCCAACAAGATTGAACGCCTATGATTGTGTGCCATTATTCATTTATTCCATGTTCCATTCTGGCTTTCTTCCAGTCTCCACCTTTTATTTCTACATACCTTTAGTTCTTCCTGAGATTGCTTTGCTCAGATGAACTCTGTATTTCCAGCCCTTATTTGTGCATGCATTCTTTGGAAGATCCAGTAGGAGCCTTCTGCCATAACATTCTCAGAATTAGATTCCAAGGACACCTGTATTACTGTGTTGTATTCTAGTCTTTGTCCTGCCAATCCTCACATATTCCAGCCCACAGCATTACAAGGACATGAAGCCCCCGCCCTGTTTTATTAGGTCAAGTTTTTTGTATGCTAGCTTAGGAATAATGTATGAAATAAGAAAGAAATAAGTTGGTGATATAGCACTAGAATCATAAGAGTGGTTAAAAATGAAAAACGAAGTCATTCATTGAATTCCAAGAGAGAAGACAGCTACAATAACAGAATAAACATATGAGAGATAGTCCACAGGTCTTTTTAAATCACTACTTTATGGGCCTTAGATCAGCAGAAGGAAACTAAAGAATATCAAGTTATCCATAAGTCTCCTTTATTTGTTATACTGGGCAGCTGACTTTGGTTGTCAGAGTGTTGGGAGTTAGCTGCTACTGACCAGATCTGTTGAACTGTGTGGGGCAAGCTGCATGTCAGGGTTTGACAGAACTGACATAAAAATATACCTCACAGCGTGTTCTTGTTGAGAGGAGCATCTCTTTTCAGTAGAGAGGCATTGCCTTTTCAAGTGCTGTCAGATCCCCTCTGTCAGAGGGGAAGAGTTTCTAGTCAAAGCCAGTTAATTCAGTGTTTTGGAAGTATAGTCTCACCTGGGATTTTTTAAAATGTATTTATTTATTCACTTTACATCACAATCTGCAACCTGTTTCCCTCTGTTCTTCCCAGTCCCAACTTTATAAATCTATCCCCATTAGCCCCTTCCCTTCTCCTCAGAGAAGAGGAAGCCCCCTCCTTGGGCACCACTCCACCCCGGGACTAGTCTTGCTGGGACTAATCCCAGCAAGAATAAACATACCCTTTCCCATTTAGGCCCAACCAAGCAGTCCAGTTAGGAGAAGGGGATCCCCTGGGCAGGCAACAGAGTCAGAGACAACACTCCATCTTATTGTTAGGGGACTCACAGGAAGACCAAGCTGTATATCTGTTACAAATGTGTAGGGTGCCTAGATTTAGCCCCTGCATGCTCTTTTGTTGGTCATTCAGTCTCTGTGAGCCCCTATGGGCCCAGGTTAGTTGACTTTGTAGATCTTCTTGTGGTCTCCTTGATCCCTCTCGTTTGCTCAATTCTATTCCCTACTCTTCCCTAAGACTCCCCAGCTCTGCCTGATGTATGGCTGTGGATCTCCGCATCTGTTTCCATCTGCCGCTGGCTGAAGCTTCTCAGAAGACACTTATGCTAGGCCCCTGTCTGCAAGCATAGCATAGTATCATTAATAGTGCTGGGCTGGCTCTCTCACATGGCTCTTTCAAGTTGGGCCAGTCATTTGTTGGCTGTTCCTTCAGTTTCTACTCCGTCTTTATCATTGTGCATCTTGTAGGCAGGGAAATTTTTGGGTTGGAGGTTGGGTTGATGGGTTGATCTCCCTCTCCCTCCACTGGAAGTCCTGCCTGGTTATAGGAGGTGCCCACTTCAGTCTTCCTATCCCCCTCTGGTATGAATCTCAGCTAGGGTCATTCCCATATCCTCTTAGGACCCTCTTGTGTTCCAGGTCTCTAGCTAGTCCTACAGATGCCTTCCCCCTCCTCACCAATTTCCTTCCCTCTTCCCACCAGTTTCCTTTCTCACTCCCAGCTCTCTCCAGCCTCACCTCTCCTGACACCTGATACCCACCCTTATCTCCTCCTCATTCCCCCTCAGTTCCCTTTGTCCATTCACCTCTGATGAATATTTGGTTTCCCTTTCTGAGTGAGAGTGTTGCATCCTCCCCTGGGCTTTCCTTATTATTTAGTTTCTTTGGGTCTGTGGATTATAGCAGACTTATTCTGTACTTTATGGCTAATGTGCACTTATAAGTGAACACATACCATACATGTCTTTCTGGATGTGCGTTGCCTTACTCAGAAAGATATTTTCTGGTTCCAGGTATTTGCCTATAAATTTCATGTTGTCCTGGTTTTTAATAGCTAAATAGAATTCCATTGTGTAGATGCACCATATCTTCAGTTGTTTCCAGTTTTTGGCTATTACAAATTAAGCTACTATGAACATATTTGAGCAAGTGTCTGTCCCACCTGGGGTTTGAATTGTGAACTTTGTTGAACATTCACTTGTCAAATTTGGCTACTATCTGTATGGTATATTCAACAATAGCTTGAATATATAGACTGACATTGCATTCAAGAAAATTCATATGAACAGTATTTTGTTCTGAGGATTTATTATATGATAAACATGAAAATGTTTATTGAATGAAAGGAACATTATAAAATGTCACTTGGGAAATGCACATAATCTAGCCTTCTTTGATATGGGGACTACAAAAGTAGGGATGTACGGATGAGAAATTCCTGAGTGATTTAAAACAAAGATATTAGAGTTTTGGTTGTAAGAGAATAAGAATAAAGTTTTACCAATGTATGCATGTTACTACTACACCCTTTGGGCTCTTCTGCTGTGCTGGTTGTTGTTGTGGTTCATAGGCATCACAATAGGCCATGTCAATACTGGGAATCAACTGCTCTCTGGAAAAACACTCTCCAGTGTCTAAGTCAACTCTCTAGCCCCCTGAGTACATTTTCAGTCTATAGAAGCTTGAATAGGTGTAAGCTGAACCTGTAGAAATGGAGAGCTGGCTACATCACTATCTGACACAAAAAACACACAGATAGGTTTCCAGGTACTTTTCTTGTTGAACTTTATATTTAAACTGAAGTTTTGCTCTTAAAAATAATAATGGCACATACTGGTCAGCAAGTCCTCACAGGAGTAAATATAAGATGTCAGGGAGGCTGAAAGGCAAGACTGATATGACGCGAAACAATAGATTCTCTGAAATAAATGACTTCAAACTCCCGATCAGTCTTCTAAGTTAGCTCGTCAGAGTATATTCTGAGCAAGAGTGTGTCAAGTCCCATGCTTTCAAAGAAGATCTTATCATTCCAGTCTACATTCTAGAACCTTTTTGAGTAAATTCAAGAGATGATTGTTTTGGGTTGCTGTCATCCCAAAATGCCATTGAACTTATGTTTTCACTAGAAAATTTTAAAACATTTAAGAGATAAATACTTCATTTAAAATTTAAGTTATCTATGAGTGTAACAACTTTGCCACTAATATACCCTTTATTCATAGATGGTGTATCCAGAAATTCTGGAGTCAAACACTGATTTGATAATGTGATTATTACTGTGTTCTAGATACTAGCCTAAGAAATGTTTATGTATTAACCCTTGCATTCTTAGAGCTATCCATTTGACGTCTGTACATATTTTAAAGGTATGGCTTGAGAGGGTTAAGGACCACGCCTAAGGCCATGCTACATACATGATTTGGGGGACTTTGGACTTGAATAGTCTAAACTTTAGAGCCGATGCTTTTGAATATAAGGAAGACTCCCCTCTCCAGCTGTTCAGAAGTAGTTCTGTGGTAAGCAGAGGGTAAGAAGAAGCAATGTTGAATGTGTTACGAATTTAGTAGAATGTTCAGGAAGTACCAGAAAAGCTCAAGGGGTGAAAGGTTTCATTTTGCCTGGGGGATTTGTAAATCCACAGGGATAGTACCTTGGCCTGACTAGAGAGGCCATTTCCCATTGACAATATTGTTTCCAGGGAAGACAATATCTTAAAATACTTTAAACATTATATGAAGCTACAAGTACTTCCACCCACTTCCCCCAATCTACTTAAGAGCACTAAAGTTTATGTTTTCAAAAGAGACTTGCCCTTCATGGTTGTCTAAGTAAATATTTTACTCTCTGTTAAGTGTTTCTCCTTGGAAGTGTAAATATCTGCTGTTATAGTCTTAGGAGCCTCTCTGAATTAAAAAGATCTCTCTTTCCAATTCTTCTAGGTCTTTGTACTTAGTTCAATTCCCCAGGAAATTATGTAGGATATACTGACTTCCATACACAATAATATAAAAGTTACTTCTGTGGTTTTACTTTTGTGTTGTTGCTCATTTGCCTGGCTAATAAATGCTTGCCCATGCCGTGGGGAAAAGATCCTGGCATTTGAAAGTTTGCATTCCAGTCCAGTGCCTCCTGCTCCAGGGAGTGACACTGAAGGTCAATGGGTCAGCCAGCCATTCCCAACTATTCTTATGCTGTCTAGGAATGATACATATTGCTTTCCTTTGCCCTTCGTTTACATAGCATTTAAAAATACTTACTTATTCTTACAACTTAAAAATGTTCATATTGCATGCTATCTGCTTCTTCAGAAAGTTTTGCAGGTGACTTACCTTAATTATTAAGCTATGGAATGTGAACTGACAAAACACTTATCTAACCATGTCTTCTGGCTGGGTAATTCATAATTTTTTTCTCTTATATTTTAAAAATGAAAAGAAGTAGAATGTCCTTTCTTTTAAATGAAGTCCAGATTACAGCTTTCTTTCTTTTTTTTTATTTCTTTTTGTGAGCTTCCAAAGATTTTCAGACATGTAAAAGCCTGAGATAAAACAGTGAAATAAATGATAATATTTGCAGACTAATGTCATGCTGTTACACAGGGATAAGAAAAAGTAGCCCAAACAAAATGGGAGGATTATTTCTTTTACATTTTAAGATCTGAACCAGGAGGCAATTTAGGAAGATCCCATACCACATGATTGTCTGCATACCCAGGTTTGTTTTGCATTGTTCAACAAGATGCCAGAGAGTTCACATGGTGGCTTATGTGTTGCAACACCCACGCGCTGGGTTCCCATTGCAAGAAGGTAGAAACAGAGGCACCTCATTCCTTATTAAGAGAGTGTCACAGAATTTCATACTTTAAGGAAGCGTGTAGCCTGTTTGCCAGAATTAAGATAAATGCTCATGTTTATCTGCAAGGGCAGCTGGGAAATGTGACTTTGTAGACTTAGAGTCCTACCAGCCCAGAGGGGCTGTACTGAAGAGACAAAAGAAATGAGACTGCCAGAGAGCAATGCCCCCCTCCCCTGCCAGCTTGGAAGGCTGCCTGTCACAGTTCAGTGCAAAGGATACCAGGATTTTCCAGTTTTAGTACATGACAATTTTGTATGCCAAATTTTTAATTAACTTGTGCTTCACTTATGCCCTAAGGTGTTTCTGTTGATTTTCTGGCTGGACAATCATTTTATACATTGTTGAATAATTGCATTGTCTTCTGCTATTGACCATGATCCCTGATTGTCTTTAGTTTATTGCATAAAATCAAGTGCCTGTACCCAGTTTATATATATATATATATATATGTGTGTGTGTGTGTGTGTGTGTGTGTGTGTGTATTTGTACATATCTGCCCATTAATGATTACATATGTTTCTATAGGAGAGCACATACAAATATATAAAAATGTGACTTGAAAAATTTTTTAGTCTTGTTAAGTCTCTTTTTTTCCTCTCATCTTGTTGCTTCTTAATTGTATCTTAAATCTGAAGCGTGCTGCTTCTATAGGGTGCTTAAAATGGAGATATGGGGCAGATGCAGGGAATGTTTGTGTCTATGGCCAGTTTTTCCCACTTCTCTGTTGGATTTTCTTATGAGTGCAAGCTCAAGAAAAGGTGTAATTCTGAGCAGTCAGTACAATAATGCCTACTATTGTCAGTCTAATCCAGGCCACAGGGCACATGAAGAATGCAGGGTTCACATGAGGAGGTCACCCATTCCTTAAGTGTTTAGTTTTAAATATATCAACTACCAAAAGCTAATTCTATATTTGTCTATTTTTAATCTATATTCTATAAATGAGAAAGTTTCACAACTAGAGTTAATAGGCATTTTTAGCAAAAGAATCCAACCCCAGCATCTCTCAAGGGCGCCTTTCAAATTTCCTATGTCATCTCTTCCAGATGTACTTGGGAAGTTGTAGGAAGCCTCTCACCAAGAGATGTTCAGTCTTCGAGTGGATGGTGTTTTGTCCTTTCAGCAAAAACTAAAGACTCTTACCCAGTACATTGCAACTGTGATTTCTTTCTCACCTGTGCCTGGAACTGAAGTAGCTCAGTGTTTCATCTGCCTGAGGGTTTCCAGCATCATTGTCTTGGGAAAACCAACTATGGTTGTGCGTGGCTCTAGGGGTTTTGCTGAGTCCATTTATGCAGTATTTGGAGCTAGGCTACTTCATACTCTGAGTTGAAGCTTTCCATAGTCTAAGTAACTTCTTCAAGATCTTGCCTTCTGAGTCCAGTGAAATCAGCTGTGCAGCCGAGATGTGTTTTAAAGTAAGCAGCACTTAGTGATTTGTAAAGGACTTGTTTTTTGGGCCAGCCTACCTCGTGTAAATATGGCCTTGTTTTGCCACTGAAAATGAGAAAATAGGTAGGTACCAAACAGGTCTCCTGGTATAATTACCTCTTGAGGCAAAACTCACAAAAGTAAAGATCTAATTTTACATCTCCCACTGGGGTCAGGTAGGACAGAAACCATATAGTCTTTAAATGAAGGTAATCAGTGATTATAAACTGATATTATCTCTTCCTTTAATTTCTTCTCATGCCCAAGGCCTTGTTCTCAGTATACACTAGTGTATTAACTCAATTGATTATTATAGAAAACATAAGGTGAAGATTTTATTTTTTTAGGTGCAAAGATGAAGTGTGCAGACATTAATAATGTGAACCAAGACCCATGGCTTTAACTGATAAAGTGGAAATTAAATGAGATGGTCTAGTTCCAGAGCCTATGTCCTTAGTCATCTTCAAAAAGAGACATGATTTTATGGGATGTTGCCTACGAGTGCTCAGAATGCTGCAATTCTTAGCTGTGGAAGACACAAGCTGTGCTGATTCTGATGTTCAGTGGGTTCTCACTAAGGTGCAATAGCTCACTTCCTGCCCACGTTCCATTGCTTAGGCAGCATGGCAGAAGCAGGATTTGCTGCTCACAGGAAGCTTTCTCTTTTAGTTCTGAAGCTCTGCTGAATGGATATGACTCTGTGGAGGTTTCCTTTGCTATAGAAGAGGTTGTTTAGAACTCTTATCTAATTCAGTGGGCTCTGCAGGGTCAGAAGAGTGTTTAACAAATCTGAGTTGAGGTCTGACTCACTGGCATGAACCCGACCTGAAAGATGATTTCTCAACATTTTAGTAGAGTTTGTTACTTGTTGACTCGAAGGAGTATTACTGATAACTCTGCTAGCAGCATCTTGGTTTTGTGCATAAAGCTTTGATGTAAAATGAAATGAACTGCAAAGTAAAGAGGTAGGGAGAGAGATAGCATTTTTTTTAGTAGGATTTCAGTGAATACCAAATATGTAATATGCATAGATGCTTCTGACATATTGACAGATAAACCACGAAGTACCACTTTATGGATCAGAAAAACATGGGCTAGAGAAAAATTCATGTGCACACATGCACAGATATGTAGACTCATTTATATATTTGTGTGTGAAAATATTTATGCTGTCATCTCAGTCAAAACAAGTTGGACTATGCTCTACTCTCAGAACATCTTTGAAGTGAGCTGAGAGTATGAGACATCTATGAAGACCCATCTTGAGGATTATTTCAGAAAATAATGTTCCCCAGAAAGATACTTGATTTGGAATATTGTGCCTCCTACCATGTTCTCAATTTTCATACCTTGAAGTGATGGAACTCTCAACATGTTAAATTTTGTCTATGTTGAAACTGACAGAAAAATATCCAAAACCTGACGTTGAGGTATGGCTTTTATGCTGCCCTGCTGAGGCAGAGACCTTTTCCCCTGGCAGGGTGTAGCCTCTTGCAAGTTTTTGTGGCTGGTTTTGCTTGTGCCACAGTGCTGTGAAGTCTTTTCATGTACTACTGTTTTGACAGAAGCAACTGAAGCATGACATCTGGATCCACAAAACTGCTTCATTTTTAGTTGTTAGGCACTTCACCTGAAGAGTGGCTTTGGGATCGTTTGATCCTAACTCAAAGCTTATTGTTGGAGTCAAGTGGCCTCGGTTTGTTTTGGTTGCTTATAGGGAAGATATTGGATACTTGTAGACAGTAGAAATTCATCTTCCATCTGGGGAAAATGATTGTGAAATTTAAAAGTGTGTTTGTATTAAAAATGGCTTATTTTATTTTATTTTATTTTTGGTCTTATGTGCCTCGAAATTTATTTTTCTCTGTAGAATTATGAAATATACAGCAGCACACATGGGCAAGCACTCAGGAGACAGTTGGTGGCAGCATCAATAAATCTGGCTTGGATTCATGTCCTTCTTCTGAACAGGGCCTTCCCTGAGTCTGCATCTTCTCCTTTACAAAATGAGGCAATTCAGGATCCTGAATGGGAAGATGAGGTTGGATGCTTGCTTTCCGTTCTTGGCCCTAGAGTCTCTCTGGCTGCAGATTTGGCAGAAGAACACACACAGCATTTGACCTTGCTTCCATCTTTCATCATGCTCTGGTGTGCCCTTGGTATTTAAATGAACAGAATGGCTCAATGTCAGTGGGGCTTGAGCTCTGGGCTGCTTTCCAGCCAAAGGGGTGGATTTATGCTGATTCATCGACACTTACTGTCCAGATGCTGTCTTTTCCAATGTCTACTATAGAATTTAGCAAGTCGGCTAAAGTTTATGACAGCTTATTTGATGTTTAACTTGTTGTTAAAGTGGGAATACCTAAAGGGTCCCTCCAAAGTGACATGCATACATCAGAAAAACCTGACTGTTTATAGGTCATATATTAGATGTCTGTTATGATATAGTACCAGTAACCCAATTTATTATGGATACTTATTGGAAGTGCTACTCATGTATTGTTATCACTTAACTGTCTTGTCAGCCATACAGAGTTTGGGCTATTATCGCCTGCAGGTGTTTTAGTTACTTTTCTATTGCTGTGATAAAACAATACGACCAGGGCAACTTGGAGGGACTATAAAAGAATTTATTTGGATTTATGGTTCTAGAGTCTAGAGTAGAGCCAAAGCATAATGTTAGGGGCCGGAAGCCTAGGATTCACATCTTGAAACAGAAAGAGCAAATTGACCCTAGTGACAAACTTTCTTCAAGAGGCTAGATCTCTGCGCTCAAATGTCCAGCACTATGGGGAGGATTTCTCACTCAAATGTGAGAGCCCTAAAGGGCTGACAGGCAGAATTACTTGCCTAAGATCACATGCAACTACCAGGTTGAAATGGCTCAGCCTCCCCTGGCCATGCTTATGACTAATATGCTGACCTAGTCTCTGGCTAATGGTTCTCCTTTCCTCTTTTGAACAGACTTTCTCTACCTTCTGAGGTTGGTACCTTCAATTCGGAATCAAACCCAGAGACTATAGGCATCGCTACTTAAAGTCAGAGAAAAAATTTGTAAGCCAACTTTGTAATATATAAAAGTGGGAAATATCACGTGTCTGAATGGGTTGCATTTGCTGAATTTACAGACTTATTCATGTGAAATACTGATTTGAAAGATGCCAACTTGGGGAACAGGTGGGCAGAATGTCACTAAAATACACGTGGGTTAGAATTATCACTAACAGATGTCTTCCTGATAGAGGATTCTATGACCATCCCACTGCAGAGCATTCTATGTAGAGCCTATCCACTGCCAATTCACACAGTTCCAGAAAGGGTGTGTCTTCCCCTTTTATATGTTGACATAAAAAAATGCACTAGGCTGGAAAGTTTATAAAGAAATTTATCTCTCGTTGTTCTGGAGTGTAGGATGTGCAGATCGGAGGCCCCACATCCAATGAGGGCTTTTCTTGTATGGAATCTAGTGGTGGAAGGTAAGAAACATCATGTGAATAAAAGGGTAAGAGAAGGAGGAAGCACAGAGCTCACTGTTACAGGGAAACTGCTCTCTTAGTAATGGCATCCCAGTAATGCCATTAATCCTAACCACCCCTTAAAATGCTCCCAGGCTCTTAACCCTTTTACCTGAGGTGTGAATTTCCAACAGAGAAACTTTGGAGAACACAAACCAAAGAAAATTACTGTGTGCTTCCCACCCACCTAAATTGAGGGAACTTCATACATTTGTTGGCGATGAGAGCCCCAATCATGGAATCTAGTTGTGGAGTGATCACTTTTAGGGAAGTCATCTAATTATAATCACCTACATTGGATTATAACATGGATGGGGATCATCTTGTAGTAACTATGGCCAGGAGAGTGTGAGGCTTCTCTGGTATAGAACAGCTAACATCACTTAGGCCAAGGTTCGCTAAAAGAACTGTGCAAAGCTGCTGTTGCTTTAATCTTAGTTCAAAGCAAAGACATGGGGATTCTCTTCTCTTACCGCTGGGCCTTGGATTACTGAGTATGTAATTGAACTAAGCAGTGCCTCGTTACTTTTCAATAAAGAATGTTATTTTATGAGTTCTGAAATTGCTCAAAATTTTATTGCTCAAAATTACTGAGAGCAATTTTGCCTTTCACTCTACCCCCCACAAGCCCCTCCCACAGGAAGATGTCTCATGTTATCTAGAGACCTGATGACCATGCATAGAGGAAGGTAGTACTGGAATCTTGGGGTAGAAGACAGGGTACTGCCAGCATCCTCTAATGACTATGATATACCCTTGTGGAAAAACAACAGCTGACTTACTATGTTGACAGTTGTGAGGCTGAGAGGCCCAATCTTAGAAACATGTTTGGAGCCAGGAGTATGTTCTCATGACAAGTCACTCACTTGAACTTCATGGAGAGATCCTGTATGGTCCCTGCTCTACTTTAGATCTTGTTTTTAGATACACTATTCAACACATAAGACACCTTTTAACTCTCAGGTGGCATATTGCAATGGAATGGTTTTAAGACCCGGAGAGATCTCTTAGTGGTTAAAGTGCTTGATATGCCAGTATGAGGATCCCAGTTCAGTTCTGCAAGTACATAAAAATGAGAGGTGGTGGGTGGGATGTTTCTATAAGTCTAGTGCCAGAAGTGGGAGGCTCCCAGGGGCTTGCTGAATAGCTGGCTAGTCTAGCTAGTCAGTATATATAAAATATATTTAGTCCATCATATTTAGTGTGTGTCTGTGTGTGTGTGTGTGTGTGTGTCTGTGTGTGTGTGTGTGTACAG